>JANHGN010006150.1:30225-41109 GCA_024605025.1 Megaceryle maxima
CGGCAGTCATGCCTTTCAGCACCTGTCACCTCTTCCTACTGCTGACGTAGTGGGGGGGGGGGTGGGGGGGGCTGAATGTGTTAGCTGATCAATAGCTTTTTCTGACAGTGTGATTTAGCTGCAGAATTTTGTAGGGACTGTTTTACTTTTGAAAATAAATGTCCACATCTACCAGCCTTACCAACATGTAACAACCAAATTAGTGAGTAGCAGAATGTGAAGAATTAGTATTGTACCTTTTTATTAGGCATAAACTAGCAAATACAGTATCATTTTATTAGCTATAAAAATATTCTAGGGCTGAAAAATATACTAGATGCTGATACTGTGCTTATTGATGTGAAACAATGTATTGAATCCATATTTTTAACAGATCTTGCCATACTGTGACTCATCATAATTTTTCCTGGTTTGCATCTATAATAGAGACAATTGGAGATGAAAAGCTGTGCTTGGGTGGTGGTCTTATGACTAGTCCTAGACTGAAGTGCCAGCTGGTGCATGTCTTTTTGGCAGCCACTCGAGCTGTTGTTTTGTTTTGGCAGCCCTTGTAGCCAGAGCGTGCTGCTTTCTCAGTTTAGACCGATGAGAGAGATGTTGGTCCAAGGGTGTATTTTGGCACCCAAGGGCTAGAAAATTCTAGCTGTGCTAAGCCTGCTGTGTTGAAAGCCAAGTGTCCATTGTCAGACTCATGCCTGTCTCGCTGTGCTTCATTGGAGGAGGGCAATCTCCATCCTATTTTGAAGTCTTTCTTTTTAGTTTTTGCCACTCTGAAGGTATTAACCCCCTTGTAAGCTGCTACAAGTCAGTAGACAACAGCTGACTTTGAGCCAGAGCTATGCTTATCCACAGAAGATGACTATCTAGGTTTCCTTGCAAAAGTTGCCTTCTTAAAAGGTTTCTTTGTCTTAAAAAATGGACCCCTTGATCACTCTTCTCTGTGTGTAGATGCAGACAGATTGCCCATGCAGGGGGATATTGCCAGCAGGACACAAAAATATCCCCTAACTATTTAAAATATCTTAATTTTTATAGTTCTTCTCTTTGTCAGCCTTTCTCTGCTTCAGGTGTTTATCCTGTGGGTGTTTGCCTTTAGATTGAGTGGGGTTTTTTGTTTGTTTTTAGATTTTTTTACTGAGTAGTTCAATTTGTTCTTTTACCTTCTTTCTGAAAAATAGGAAATATGCAACTATGGCTTTTTTGGAAATATATTCAGTGCCCATATAGGAGCTATCCAGATTCTCACAATAAGCCATAGGGACATTCTTCAGACCAGTATCAGTAGCTCTTTTATACTCTAAATCTGTGGGGCAGTGAATAGACATTCCAGGTGAGTCGGTTCTGCAAGTAGCTTTTCATGGTGCCCTTGGAGTCTACAAAACCAATTTGCTCAAAAGCCACAGGTATGTGAGGTTTTGTGTGACATTTACAATAGACTTTTTTTTTTTTTTTTGCAATTAGTAAAAGCAAAAAATCCAGTGTCTTGTGGCTTAGGGTGGAAAGAAGGCAAGCCAGGATTTGCAGGGAACTTGGAAACCTGGATTTTAGTGCTCAACTTGAAGTATTTAGTAGAAGTTTAATTTCTGAGAGTGTCTGAGTCCTACCACTCAGAGTTGTGGCTCCATTTTAGGGTTTTGGGGTAGGCAGCCAGAACCACTGCCTGCTTGTCCGTTGTTTTGCTCTCTGGTGCCATAAATATTTTAATGACACTATGATGGTGGGTGTGAAATGGGTTGGTGCTTTCAATCCCATTTGCAGTGGGTACGATGTTGAAAAACTACTCTTGCTTACTGGCAGTCTTGATAAAATGTGGTATATATTGAATGACAGGGAAGAAAAACACTTGTCCTCCTGAGAACTTATTCCCCTGATCACTCTGGCAGTATCTCGGTGGTGTGATGTACCTGAATTTGGGCTGCTGTTCCTGCTGCTGTGAGTGCCCTGCAGCATGTCTACTACAGAGCAGCTGTTTCAGAATAGTAATTTCTGATTAACTCTTTGTGGGGTTGCTCTTCTGGCATAAGTATGTTTTATTCTGAGTGTCTTAGCCCACTTGCCAAGTGGATTAAGTCATTTCAGAAGACGATAGTCTTAAGCCTTTAGAGAGAGAGTTAATCAAGAATAGATGCTTCATTTCAAAATCATGCCCTACCTTCTTCTCAATTAACTGGATGTTTAGACCAGCCCTAAAACTCAACTAGTTCTCTTGGGTCACTGCTCTAAGTCCCTCTCATCAGCATTCATGTACATGTTCAGAATGTCAAAACATTATTTTTTTTTTTGAAATAGAGAGAAATGGTTTTGGGGATAAAGAAAAGAAGTTGAAAGCTGAGGTCCTGGCTTTTTTTCCTTTTTTTTTTTTTTTTTTTTTTTTTTTTTTTTGGTTTTACCACACTTCTTGTGTGATTTACAATTTCCTTGCCTTCTCTGTCTCTCAATTTTCATTCTTACAAAATAAGCATAATATCTTTTCTTAGCATCCTTCAGGGAGATAACATTCATCAACTTCTACATATTACCACCCAGATTCCCAGCAGATAAAAAGGGAGAGATATATACCCTGAGGGATTGTCAGCCTCCAAACTCTGAACCAGATTCCTTCCAGTTTGGAGTGAGAACTGAGAATTCAGCTTTGAAAACTGGCATTGTACTGTGGTGCTTGTTGCATGTATGGGGCACTTAAGAAAGCTGGTGTCTTTTTTGAAGTGGCACTGCTGAGTACTTGAGCAAAACTGACTTGGTTTTTTTTTTTTTTTTTTTTTTTTTTAATGCACACATGCACTTATACTAAATATTTGATGTTATACTGCAGGTGTAGATGGGCACTCTTCTCTGATGTTTGGCTCAGTGAAAGAAGAGGGAGGAAAGGAGAGGACCAGAGAAAGGAGAAGAGTAGTCTGTTTAGCTGCTGAACAGTCAGGATTCTTTGCCATATGTGGTCACAGTGGTCAATCACACAGGGTTTGGTGGTGATCCATGGGTAACCTAAAGAATGTCTCTCAGGTCGGATATGTATTTCCTCATGTACATAAGGAGGAAGGAGCAGGAATCTTGTTTTTCCAAATACTGTATTTATTTCATTTCCCCCTTGCTTTATTTTGCAGGTGTTTTTCCAGGTCTGATCACCTTGCCCTCCACATGAAGAGACACATCTAAATATCAGTCAGCTTGGCATGGATGTCAGCTGAGCTAAGTGTTGTGAGATGAAAGTGGAACTCAAGTTACAACGTGCTACCTTGCAGGAGAAGAGAACTTGATCACATACAATCGTCTGTACAGAGACCACATGCTCACACTGTCATGCACCCAGTTACACTTCAATACGTACGTCAGTTCTTTATGCCTTGCCCCAGCTGGATGGGAGAAGATGCAGGCGAGGAAACAGTATAGAGGTGAAGTCAATGAGGAGGAACAATTGCTTACAGTACTTTGTCCCTCTTGGATTTGTTTCCTGGTTTTGCCAGTGGAAATCAAAGAAAACGGAGGAGGCTTCCCTGCAGGTGGATGGCAGTAGGAGGGGCTTATTTAACTTGCTTCTCAGTGCAACTCAATAGGGGGAATATGTCGTCTTGAAGTTGCATATTTGTAGCACTAACTTTCTTTTTAAATAGATGGGGGGAAAACAATGACCTAGAAAACCAAATCCCAGTTTGGTAGCCAAAATTAACCTCTTGGTTCATTTGTTCTTTGTCTGAGAATTCCTAATGTTCAGTGCATCAGACTTCTCATGGAGACTTTGACCTGTCTTGGCTTTGGTTCTTCTTCACAGAACTGAGCTACTGAGATCCTTTTAAGTCAATACCAGTGGCCTTAATGGCAGTAGACTGTGGAGTGACACTTGTGACACAAATATCCTCTTTTTGGCCTGAGTTTATGTAGACTTCACGGAGGACTATATTTTTGTTGTATGGTTTTATTTTAAATTTTGTTTTGGCTATTGCACAGCATATGCACTAGGGACTCTGGAAGCTGCTGCCAAGATGGCTAAGTGGCCAAGAGATAAACCCCTGAGAAACAGCACCTAATATCTCTGTAGGCCTCACCTTATTGCCATAGCTAGGACTTCATGTTTATTTGTTGAACAAAAAACTTTAAAAGCTTATTTGGAAGCTTAAACACCTTTTCTCTTTTCTCCACGAACAAGTGATCTTCAGAACTCCTTGTCTTCACCTGGATATTGGTCTGGGACTGGCCACACAGGCATGACTACAGGATTCCTTCCACATCATGTGAGCATGTTAGCCACAACCCACAGTGACTTATAGATGAATTATGTTGCTTTTTCTTGTTGTTCTTCTATTAACCAGTTTAAAGCATTAGACTTTTGTTTGTGTAAAGAGCACCTGCAGACATTTTAATTTAAAGCTAATGTTTGTTAAGCATCTAAAAACAAACAAAAAACAAGCCAAAAATCCTACTCCAGTCTCTGAGTGGGAAAGCAAGAACCTCTTCCAAGTACAATGGCTTCATTCAGCATTAGCCTTGTAAAGAAATCATCAAAGTCCTCCTTTTCCATTCATCAGGTTGATGCTGTGGCCCACTCTTTTATGAAAAAATAGGACAGTGTGAACAGTGAAGGAAGGGTTGGATTTTACATACAGCAGTGAGGCTTTTCCAAATGATTGGTCTAAAGTATTACTAACCTAGAGGTCCATTTTGGCCTACTGTGTGAACCATCAAGGAGAAATGGAGGTCTCATGCTCACCCTTCATGGTAATTTGATTTGTTGGCTCAAAGTGGATTAAAGTCTTCACTACAAAAAAAAATTAAAAAAAAAAAAGAAAAAAAAAGGTATCTTACCTTGCATTTGAAATTATTTGGCACTGGCCCTGACTCCAAAGACTGCATTTAGGACCATAAAAATGGCCTATGCAAGCAGGCAGGTGGTCATATTAGGTTGTATATTTTGTATATTCTGGGACCATCCCTACAAGGTGTGTCTAGAAATGAAACAAAATGGCGTGTGGTCCATAAATGGTTGCTGCTCTTTTATACTGTATTAGCCAACTACCCTTCTTTGACTGTTTTGACTCATTGACTGTTAATAATTCCCTTAATTTATGTTTTGGGAGGTAAAACTGTACTCTTGGGGGGGGAAAAAGAACAAACAAGAAACTCGAGATGTTTAAGAACCATCACCGGGATCCTTGACACTTGAATGCTCAGCATTTTGCAACCTTTCATTCCAGTGAGAGATTGAGTTTACTTAAAAAATGCTGTTTTTCCTCACAGTTTTCACAAAACACTGTGACTGTCAACTGAACACTTTGGGGACAGGGGGAAATATGATGTCTGGCCCATATGGCATGAAATATGGACCAAAATCTAACCATCTTTTAAGGACAGTGATGTAACATTCATAAGAGCATGAGAGCGAGCAAGAGAGAGAGTGAAAGTAAAAAAAAAAAAAAAAAAAGAGAGAGAAAGAGAGAGAGAACGAAAATTGAGTTTATTCCAAAGATTTAAAGCTAACTATACTCTATATGTGTATATATATATGCTTATATATATATGTATACATTTAAGATTTGCAGAGCACTGCTTGCTGACAATCTCGTATTTCTCTACTTCTGTATTTGCATACTTTTTATGGCCATTCCACCCAGCTGTTCCACTGGGACTGAGGGCCCTAGAATCCAATTTGGGTTGGAATATATAGAGCATCCTGCCAGATATCGAATGGGGACTGAAACCTCAGCTGTGTGAAACTGTAGAGCATCCAGTCAGTGCATTAGGTTAAAAAAAAAAAAAGAAGTAAGAAAATTGTAGAACTTCATTAGTGTGGTGTCCTAATGTGTATGCTCTCAAACCCACCACTATGATATTTATTGGCTGTGAACCTGCATAAGTATCCTCCTTTGAACTCTGAACACCCCTGCCTTTAAACATGCTCTCAGTAGTTGACAAACCTTAATTATTAAGAGACAGTTTAAGTAACAGACTTTATTTAAAACAGAAAAAATCAAGCAAGACTGTTTATTTACTTCCGGTTGTTATTTATGGTCTTGTTGACATCTTATTTAAATATGGCAGAACAAGGGCCCTATGGAAAAAAAAAAACATGCTGAAATGTCTGATTATTTTGTTCTAGAGGCAGGCCTACATCTAAGTCTTGGATCCAAATAGCCTAAAAAACATAGAGAAAAGGGGGATAGGAGACATAAACAGATTTAAAATTTCTCAGGTTCTCTCTGTATCAGGTCTTGAACTCTGAAGCCAAATTTTGATCATTGAGACCATCTCTTCTGGTTGTAAAGGGAGATACTTTTCACCTGTATATATTGTGTACTCAGTCAATCTCTGAACTGCAGATTTGGGTTCTTATGTGCAAGTGTCTTAGTCATTACTAAGACTTCGAACCATAGCTGGTATTTTGTAGAAGGAGTCTCCATTTTGGAAAGGCATAATTAGTGTCACATTCCAGGATTCATTTTTTACAATGACAAGATTTATATATTCACAGATATTTTAAGCTGTGCACTTCAAATGTACCAGATTTGTTACAGCTAGATCCTTTTTGGGCCTGTGTCTCCTTGCTAAAGCTGTACAGTTTTCCTCTATTTGTAAACGATGAGTAGTAACAGACTAATGAAGAAAGGCTAATTTTCTCTGTAATGCTTCTTGGAAGCAAGCCCATAAATAGATGATTTGGTGACAGTTGAGAACCAAGTTATCCAGCTGTAGAAAGCAGAAATATAACCTTATTTCCTTCATGCTAGATTTACGCCTATTTGCAGAAGAGGAGCCATTATAAGAAAGTCAGATTGTGGTTTCCAAGGCCGTGGAACTATAGGATGGGAACAAATTCAGACAAAAGTCTTACAACATAGCATCCATAGAGGAAGCATCTAAAGTAAATGTGAGTTTTTATGAATATCTAAATAATAGTTTGGAACAGAGCAGTCAATCATAGAATCGTGCAGGTGGAAAGGGGCTTCCAGAGGCTGTCTTGGCCAACCTTCAACTAGAGCTGATTGCTCAGGGCCATATCCAGCTGAGTTTTAAATATCCCCAAAGACAGAAATTCTACAATGTCTCTGTGCAAGCTGGTCCAATATTTGACTACCTTTATGGTAAAAAAAAAAAAAAAAAATTAAAAAAAAAATCCATGTGTCACGTAGGAATTTGCCATGTTCCAACTTGTTTTCATTGCCTCCTCCACTGTGCATCTCCAAGAAGAGTCTGGCTTCTTCTCTACACTCTTGTTAGGTATTCGTAGACAGCAATAAGATCTACCCTTACCCTTCTCTTCCTAAGGCTGAACCATGTCTCTCAGCCAGCATCTCTTCATCCATCATGTGTTTCAGAACCTGATCTCCATGGTGGCTCCAGTAAATATCTCAATAATTTTATTGTGATGGCAAGATCAAAACCAGACAGAATATTCTAGATCAAGACCTACTTCATATGTGGCAGTGTTGATATAATTTATTTATCTGGATTTTTCCATTATCTAATTGAGATGAAATTATGTCTCTATGACAAGATTCTGTGTTGAAAACTGACTTATACACAAGTATAAAGATTTTTCTAATCAAATTTGCTGAATCTGCCTATAAAAGTGTGCTTATATCAATATGCTTTCTGTACTGCCAGCTTGAGGCCTGGTAAGCAAAATTTTCTTTTTCCAAAATAATTGTTGCTGTTTTACCTTAAACTACAAAGATGTATTGTTTCACTCATACTATATCAAGTATGAAAACAGATGATGCTGTGTTTTAGTCATTTTTTAGACCAAAGCAACACTTTAATGCATCTTTGTTCTGTTTTTCCCTTTAGGAGGTAAAAAGCAACCTAAAATATCACATGTATTTTATAAAGATTGGTTTAACAGAAAAGGGGATTCCAAAGTCCAGAATATTTTTCATTATCCCAGAGCTGGGTTTTTTCAATAGCCAGTACTCAGTTTAGAAAATTCTATTACCTGGGTAAATTGGGAAATGAAAAAGAGAAAGGATGGAGTGAAACCCTAAATGCTTTCAATGCCTTGGACAAGGCCCTGAGAAGTCTGGTCTAACTAAACTGGTTTTGTAACAGAGGGTTGAATTAGGTAATCTCCAGGGATACCTTTCAAGATTAATTTTTGTGTTCCTATTCATTTCAGAGCCCTCACTGATTAAAAGTTTACTGGTTCTAGTTCTTCCCAGTTTTCTGCTGGTAGAACAGACTGTAGGACAGGTCCTGTAAGGTTTCTCTCAAGCTCTGATAGTTTGATCCTTCTTAAACTTTATAAGGCTTCTTCGTGAGGGAGACTTAGAGAGGAGGAAATCTTAAGAAAAAAAAACAAAACCAAAACCCCAAACCCTTAGCAAACCTGTTTGAAGCAATATCATTATCTGAGATGTGTCACAGCTGCAGGGACCAACCAGATGTTACAGAAGCTAACCTGGAAGATCCATGTGATGGCTCAAAAATGGTTTCCATGACTTGAAATCTAAGCCAACATACATTTATATGAAGGTGAACATTTATTAAAATGTATTTATTTTATTTTAATTCATTCCTACTTTTCTCAAACTTTTTTGGAATTGGGTTTGCTGGTTTTTTAGGCTAGCACATTTCTGCTTAATATGTGAAAAGCACTGACCAGCCCCAGATGGGGAAGAAGAACCTGAATGCAAGGAGAGCCCCCAGATCCTTGCTTTTGAAATTGTTTTAACGTCAGGAGAGAAAAGATAACTAATCACTAGGGTGTATGGCTAAAGAGGAGTTGCTCAATATGATAGTTGCAGTGATTGAGTGTATCTTGTCTGTAACCTTTCTGATATCTACAGAATCAGGCTTTCTCCCTCATTTTTACCTGGCCCTACACAATTTGGGCTTTTTAGCTGTCTATTAACACAGAGGTTGCACCTGCTGTTTAGCATAGTTGGTTTATCTGTGTACAAAAGAGGTCATCATTGGTGCTTTTGACAAAATTGATGAAAATCCAGCTTGTTCAAGTGTTTCCTTTTCTCTGCCTGTTCCCTTAATGTGTGTCAAAAATCTTTAAATTTAAAAAATAAAAAAAAAAAAGAGGAATATTTTGTAAATAATCTTTTTAGGCCAGCACTCGGAAGATCAAGGGCTTTTATTGTTGATTTTGTTCAGGACTTGGCACATCCTGTCATTCCATCCAGTAAGACTGTTTCTAAGCTTTCATATCCTGAGTGACACCTCTAACCCAACACTCTTTTAAAGTACTTTTTGGTGATTTCGGATAGAATTCCACTTGCAGAGATCCCTACATACCAAGAACGGAAACAATGCTTGACAATAACTCTATTTAACTCTGTCTTGGAAAATGAAAATTATTTCCTCCCAAGATACTACAACTACTCATTGACAAGTCCCACCCGTCTTTCATTAGCATTAAATCTACACCTTCTTGAACAATCATTTCCAGATCAAGCTTGGATAGTCTTCTTCCTATTGTCACATTTGTAGGTTTTGGTTTTTTCTGTTAACAGTTTAGAGATGACTACTGCAGGCTTTCTCCCCCACAGTTCTACGCTGGCTTCTGTGGCAAGATTTAGTGTTGGGTAGGATCTGGCCTACCAGGTACTAAGATCTATCTCATAAAGCTGAGACTTTCCTTCTCCTTTAGAGGAAGCAGTCCAAGACATACTTGGGCTGTATAAACTATGTATATAATGATATACATATATATAAATTATATACATAAAAATGTGGAGATAGGGGAGTAGGCTGCCTTTATCACCTTAAGAATGGGTTTTCCCTACCTGAAAACTTTCAAATGCAGGTGTCATTTTTCAAGCAGGGTTTTATAGTTTTCCTTAGTGCTTGTTTATGGCATTTGTTGGTGTAATAACTGAAATTGGAACTCTTCACAGATTTAAAAATGAAAGCTTTGATGATTTTTTTTTTTTAAGTGCTCTGGTCCTAACTTCTATATACTGCCAGAAAACAGGTTTTCCACCCTGTCTCCGTGTGGGCGTGGATGTACAACAATATACCATATTTACCTACACAGGAGAGGAAACAGAGCTACTGACTTACAGTTTATAGTAGCCATCCGTGCCTATTGCTTTGATTTAGGGAGGGCACTTGCTGTTGCCACTGCATTTTAGGAATCATGTCAGCTTCTGTAGGAAAGTTTTCAACGATGCTGGGAAATACATGTTGCTGTGTACTGTGAATGAGTAGGCTGCAAATTTGGGGACTGGGAGGGGTGGTGGGAAGGGAGAGGGATGAGGGTTTAGCATGTACACACTGAAAGTGAATTAGAATGGACAAAAAGGTGACAATTTTAGCCTTTATTGTTGGGCTCTCGGGGAGATGAAAAGCTAACATGCAGTCCCTGGAAGGCCTAATGGCTGAAGGGCTGAGCTTTACTTTATATTTTGCAATATACATTTTACCTGTTGCTCTGTATTTTAAACCACAGGCCTATCGGATTCTGGAAGTAGATCAAAACACTGTTTTAAACACTACTTTGTTACCAAGGCCATGTTTCTACTAGGGAAGTTGCCCTATGTTAAAGTATCAGTCTAGTTAAAATCACTTTGTAGCTGCAGCTATGACTTGATCGCCTGGATTGAATTTGCATTGGCATCCTATGCAGTGAAGCTGAAGTGTAAAAAATGCTTCAACCAATTAAGATACCTCTACAGGAAGGTTCTTGCACCAATTTAAGTACCTGGTTTTGAAATCACAGCTTATAAACCATGACAGCTTTTCTCTTGGAAACAAGGCCTTAGTTGAGCTTGTCTTCTCATCAAGTTGAAAAAATAATAATGCAGGCTGCTCTGCAAAGTGGCCTGTCTTCTTTTGTGTCCTTTTAAACCTTTCTTGCTCTCTATTACACATTAAATTTTTGTTTGGGGGATTTTTTTTTTTTTTTTTTTTTAGCAACAACAACAAAAAGCTATGAATGCTCCCTGT
>JANHGN010006151.1:0-11787 GCA_024605025.1 Megaceryle maxima
TATATATGTATATGTATATAATGTGCCGAAAAAAAGATAGTCAACGCACAAGATTTGTCTTATTTGTCTGATCCTGATACAGCTTTGTAAAAGAACACCTGATTAAATTTAAATTTACAAGATTTCTCACAAATATATTCTTGGACCTTTTGTGAAAACCAGTCATGCACTGTCATATATTTTCAATAAAACCTTTTTTTTTTTTTTTTTTTTGCATATTTCAACATATTTTCAAGGTATTTATCAATAAATTTCATGATTCAGCATAATATGATAAGAGAAAAAAATCTTTTAAGTGCTTATTTGATTCCCAATTGAAGTAATGATTGCTTTTTAATGAATGAGTAATACATCAGATGAATTTATGACCTTGGAGAGGTGAAAGATAACAAGATCTGAAGATTAAATATAAAGTTCTAAAAAAGTACAACCCCTGACTTTCTTGAGCAAAATAACAGTGTTAAAACAACTGAATTTCAAATAAAATTAAATTCTAGATGTAAGATGTCACTTTGAATCTAAGCTCTGTAATACAAAATTTAGAATATTTTTAATGTATCATACCATTCTGACTTTGACACATATCTGTAGATTTAAGATTCTCAGTCATTAACTTTTTTAACTGTTTTGAAAATGAGATCATCCCACATGAACTGGTGTGCAATACTGTATTAGCAAGGAAAAGCTTGTGATAAAATCCCTGCTTAAACATGAAATAAAAATTAAAACCAGATACACCATGAGGCCATTTGATAAATAATAGCATCAATCAAACATCTGTAAACATTTAAATTATCTTCCCTTTTTCTTTCTCTGTTTCTTTGTACTCTAGAGAGTTCAAGATTGCTACTGAAAATATATTTGTCTTGCATATGCTTTCTACATAAATGAAATCAGAGCATAGTCTATATTTTAAAATATTCATAGAGATTTAGCTAGACTAGTCACGTTTACCAATGTACATCTAGATCTTCAGCTTAAATGAATGGAGATACCTTGATTTACACCAGCTGTAGATCTGCTTCAGAAAATGCTTTATAAATTTACATTTTAAATAGATGACTTTTCTGTCAAGGGATTTTAATAGGAACTGATGGATGCAGCAATAAAAGCTTAGTGAGTGGCAGTGTGTATACTTCACTACATCATATTTCATTTCTATGATCCCATATTCCTTATATTATGTTAGTTTTACTATAACGTCTCTGAAGTTTTTCATCTTATGGAAAAAAAAAAGATTAAATTGTTGGAAAAGTGGGAATTAATGGGATAAACAAGAGTGAGTTCTGGGTCAGGTTTTTTGAGAATCACATGTTAACCCTGATCTGTTTGCAGAAAGGTCAGCATGTGATGAATATAATGTCTAGCCTCAGAAGAAGGAAACAGTGAGAAAATGAATGTGTCCAGAGAAACACATAAGGGTGTTCTGTCTATCTATCTAACTCTAGTGAGGACTTTAGATGAGAAAATCTTTCTTATATTGGAAATAAAGCAGAAACATGGAGCAAGAAAGTTGGTAGGTTCTGACTTGTCCCTTAATATAAGGAAACTTGGGCTGTGGGTGTCAAGGTATAGGTCAGTAATGCAGTGGGCTGATGCGTCTCCTTAGGAAACTGGGGACTGATTTTGGAACTATAAGGGAGTAGTAAGAAATCAGAAACCCTATTATTTCAGTGCTAGCTTGGCTTGATATGGCTAAGAGTTTTGTTTGTTTGGTAGATAGAGGGTAAAGAGTAAACTTCTGTTGCTGTTGTTAAGCTCAGATTCGTATGTGTCAAGTTTTATGCGGTTAAACAATAGCCAAGAGAAGAGCTGCAGCCCAGTCACAGCTGTGGCTTTTCTATTTAGCAGTTAGTCACCAAATGTGCTTTTAGAATACATCATAACTTGAAGTTTGCAATAATTGTACAGTAGACAATTCCTCCTGTAATTCTGTTATGTTCATTTGTCCTTTTTAGCTTCTTGATCCTAGAATGCTAGAAACATTACAGTTGGAAAAGACCTCTAAGATCATCAAGTCCAACTGTCAACCCAATATTATCATATGATATGCTGCTAAAAGTTAAAAAAATTACCCAGGTAACACATATCAAGGTTTACCATGAAGTTAATAATCAAATTATCAGAAGTTATTTAAAATGGTTAAGTAATGATGTCATATAGATTATCTTGATGTTCCTGACCAGTTCCTACAAAAATGTAAGCAAACACATGCATCCATGTATGTCAGTTAAGTGGAAGAAATAACAATCTGTACATCCAGTTTGCATCTTCTGTTGTCTATTTATAACTAATATACATTTTATTTAAAACTCTTCAAGTTATAGTACGTTCAGATGGACCTAATTGCTGTAGTACTAATTGAAAGCTCTGGAGAAGCTACATAGCAGAAATATTGTATATGTGTAGGGAAGATCTGAAGTGCTTTTAACATTACAGTTTGCTTTCTTCTGCATTAGATGCCTCAACTATGTTGTTTTAAGTGGAAACTTGATTTTGAATTATTCTTTTTGAAGGTCAGCATTAGATCACAAAAAAAAAATACAAAACCCCCCAAAAAACCCCAAACCAACAAACAAAACAAACAACCCTAGTATAGCTTTCCAATTAACTCTTGATTTGTGAAATTATTTGAGTTCCTGATGTAGAAAGGTTAAGCAATTAAAAGCATGAGATATTAGTGCATATGTAGTGTAATGCAAAATTATATGACTGTATAACTTAATCAGGTTGACAAGAAATACGTGTTTTCCTTGAAAAAGATTAGTCTAACAGGATAAAGTCAGAGGAATCATATTCACGAAGATATTGTATTTAACCATACAAATTAGAGCTCTTAATTTCTTGATTTTTCTATATTTACTGTTTTCTAAAGTTAAGAAACCTATACAATTGTACTGATTCTTGCTTTAATAGACTAAGTTCTGAGTGTTTTATGTTCTCTTTGATGAGTGGGATGAGGAAATACATTGCCTTCAACACTGCTGGTGTCAGTGCTGAAATAAAGGAAGCTACATCATAACAAATCCAGGTTAGCATTTCCAAATCTATAATAAACAACAACAAAAAACCCCTAAATCAATAATAAACTGATAAAAGAAGCTGAAAGGAATCCTACCTCAAGTATATGTACATAAACACACTCTACTGCAGCTTAACCAAACCAATCTCCTGATATGTCTTCTTATCTTCTTGAGCACAGGGATGAACTGTTCGTACACTTGAATGATGCCATTTTGAAAGACCTGTCATCTTTCCTGAGTTCCTTTACTGGCATCTATCTTGTCTGTTTCTGACCTACAAGTTCTCACCTAGCCTTTCATACACTTCACAAAACTGCCCACTATGTTCAAGCTGCTCTTTCATATAGAGGGAATATCTGCTACTTGTGTTCCCTGACCAGCTTTCCTAAAGAGCCCTAAAGTGGCCAAGAAGTTGGATTAGATGATTGTTGTTTGTGTCTGTTTCTCAAGCTAGGTGTATTTATGTACATATACTTGAGCAGGGACTCCTTTCAACCTATTTCATAGTTTTATTGTTTCTAAAGTTAATTCACAACTTGGATGGATAAAAAAATTAAGTACATTACAGAAGACACCATCACCTCCTCTGATATTATTTTGAAGAATTATTCTTCCAGGTCTTAAATTACAAATATGTTAATAGTTTCAGATAGAATAAAGTAATAATATTCCATAATATTGTGCAGCATTTACTATTTATATAGCAGTCTGCATATATAAGTATCTAACTGTTCACAGAGGTCAGAAAGTGCTATCAATTTATTGTGCAGCCCACTGAAGTCCCAGGGGCAATGCTTTGCTAAAAATATTCATCTGTGCAAATCAATGAAATAAGCAAAAACTTAATTCAGATCTTACTGTTCTCTGAGGCATACCCATTCCATGCACTATTGTCATCTTTCTAAAATATGAACACAAAATATTAGACTTTTTTGTTTCCTGATGCCAAGTGGATGGATGTAGAAAATAGTCTAACCCACAGTAATCTTTAAAATTTTCATTCCAAAAAGTATGTTTCTTTTTCTTTCATCCTTATAGGCAAATCAAACAAGAAGTGGAAAGGTGGGAAAAGATGGTAAGTTATATTACCTGAATGCAATTTTATTGAGCTAGGAGAAAATGTCCTCCTTGAGGACATTAGTAATTTATATACTCATTTATCTTTAGTTAGAAAGCATTATGCAGTTTTATCTGAAAACACATTAAAAGATCAATTACAGGACTATGAATTCTACATGGTGAAATGATTTATTGCTTGGTCATCCAGCAGGACCTAATAGTAGTTGTAATACGGAAGACTGCAAAATAAGTAAAATATTAAGTCGTTTTGCCATATGCTCAAAATTGTAATTTTCTTGCTGAGGGTCATATTATGACTATCCTTAAAAGAATAAAACAAGAAGCATAGATTTCTTTGTTAATTGGTGTTCAAGAAGTAGCAAAACAATTGTCACACAATATGTTGAAACTTGAATTATAGCTGTCCAAGGCATTATAATGCTTGAACTTTCTTGGTGATTTAAAGCAACAACAGAAGTTAAAAAAAACAAACTTAAGGTAAAAAGTGAAGTGGACGAATGAAATCAACAAGCAAGTGCAGGAAAAGAAATGAAGAAAATAAGCATCCTAAAGAGGATCAAGACTAAAAGTAGTATTTTTCATTTTTAATTATTAAAAAAGTCTTGAACTTAACCTTCTTTTGCTATTATCTGATATTCCCTTTAAAAATCTGAAGTAGCAATTTGTGTAATTTCCAGATGCCTTATCTTATAAATTCACTGTTTTTATATTTTCTTCAGGAATTTGTTAGCTAAGAACAAGACAGCACCCAAAGTAAATGAAAGCAATTCAGAGTAAAAAGAACAGGTTCATGCCACTAAAATAAAATAAAATAAAATAATAGAACAAGCAATACATAAAATAGAATGTCCTGATTCTAGGACAGCAGAGAGGTGTGTATCCTAAGCTGCTTCTAACTGCTTTTAATGAACTTGGAGTTCTTAAATTGCACTGAGTCTAAACATAGTACAGAAAATATTATTTTACTGGAGTTTAACCAGTCTTCAGTCATTAGCTCTGGTGCTTCTGGTCTCTGAGTATTCTTTAGAAATCTGAGAATATCAAATTCAAGTAAATGACATACTGCATAATGTTATGTATCTCTTTATCAGGTGCACTTGTTGATTGACACTTTAGCTTTTGAAATGTAAAAATGCTAATGTCAGATATCACTGTTCTGTATTATACCACTATATTAGTAGAACTGTAGATTAGTTAAGATTAGTAGAATCCTGATGCAGCTATTAATTACATTTCTTTAACTGACACACACAATCAATATGCAGTGTACCTTCAGTTGTTCATATTTACAGCTGTGATCTCTGACTAAGGTAAAATTGGGTATTTGAGACCAGAACAGACTAGAACAAAGGAAGTTCCACCTAAACTTAAGGAAAAAATTCTTTATTGTGAGGGTGACAAAGCACTGGAACAGGCTGCCAAGAAAGGTTGTGGAATCTCCTCTGAAGATTTTCAAAACCTGCCTGGACATGTTCCTGTGAAACCTGCTCTAGGCAAACCTGCTTAGCAGGGGGGTTGGACTAGATGATCCCCAGAGGTCCCTTCCAACTTTATGATGATGTGATTCTGTTTATTAATAACTGAGTTTGTAATGCTAGCAATATTGCTAAGCCATCAAAATGTTTGGCCTTTATATACTATAATAATTTCTTACTTTACACATTAACCTTACTTATTTAAATAGTTGGAAAAAGTTGACAATTTAAAGTGAAATGCAAAGTGGTGTCACAGTGGTGTAAAGCTTCATAAAGATGTGAAATAGACTGAAGATAGGGGAAAAACATGAACTCACATCTTCCTGTGCTAAAAAAAAGCTTTATTGCACAGATTATGTTTGTCTTGGATATTTTTCCTCTGAGAATAAAGAGGAACCTCAGAAATCAGTACATGAATGCCTCAGCTTTGAATTGACAGTATTATCTGTTAGGAAAGAAAGCTGTCTTATGTACTTAATCTCAGAAAAAGACACAACATTACTGAATGCTGCTTGCAATACAGGGGAAACCATTACATTGAGAGTGATCTGTTTAGTCCCTTTGACCAGTGGAGAAAGGAACAAGCACCTGTGCTGAATCTGGCTGGGTTTGGGCTAATTTTCTTCATAGCAGCCTGTATGATGCCATGGTTTAGATTTATGACTAAAATAGCATTGATAGCACACTAGTGTTCTGGTTACTGCTGAACAAGTGCTTGCACAGTTACAGGGTCTTGTCTTTTTTCTCATTCTTCCCCCCTACAGTGAGTAATCTGGAACAGGGCAAGAAGCTGGGAGGGGGCACAGTCAGGACAGTTGACCCGATCTAACCAAATTAATATTCCACCTTATATGTTGCTATGCTCAGCAATTAAAGCACAGGAAAAAAAAAAAAAAATTGTTCACTATTTCCTATCAGCAGACAGGTATCCTGGGAAGCTAGTGTCAGCACATGTAACTGTTGATTAAGAAGACAGGTGCCATAACCACAAATGTTCATGCCTTGATCCTCCTTTCCCTGAGATAATAAAATAATTAATAAAAAGGAAATCTTTTGTTCAGTGATGTATATCTTTGAAAAATAAGAGTTTGGACATTCTTTGTAAATAACTATTCTTCCTAAGAAAGGCTGGCTACCAAGCTTTGGTTTGTGATTTATGTCCAAAAATGCTAATATTTTTATAGTCCCTACCAGGGGACGTTTCTCTAGTCTTTAAAAAGAAGTCAATATAACAAATCTACCTTTGTGATAGAGATCTCCATTATCAATATATTCAAAAATTCTTTGAATCAGTTAACATTGTTATCAAATATACTATTGAAAGAAACAGTCACACAAAAAAGTCAGCAATGCTCACCTATCTTTATATACCTATGTATACATGCACTCAAGATGTCTTTTGGATGACATTTCCAAATGTCCAGAGACATATCTGTCTGAGTGGCTTTTACATTTTTATTACAGCTTAAGTCATCAGGCAGTCTGATACCATCTGGAATAGCAAATAAGAGTAGATTCTTCTAAATAAACATTAATATTACCTATACATCTGAGAGCACAGCAGGGATAAACCATACTGATAAAGGACATGACCCATAACCTTTCTTCTCCTGCTAATGGAAATATCAATGCAGAAAACAAACCCATACTCTCTATGATCAGCAGTAGATTTTCTTAGCTTTTGGTGTGACAACTGTTGCAACTGTTATTTTTACTGAAGGAAAATCTACATTCAAATATTTTAGGATCAACTGCAAGATTTCCACAGTGTTTCCTTTTCATTTTCCTTTTTTCTTCTCTTGGATGATGAAACATGCAATAATCACCATATCTTTTGTTTATATACTAACTTTCATTCTAGTGCATATTGATACAGATATAAATTGTCAGTGAAAGGCTTGGGGCCAATCAGGCTGAATAGATACATTCATCCTCTGTGATGCACAGGAGCAGCAAAATTACAAGTGTAAGAAGTGTAAGATGAAAAGTTAATTTAAGAGCCAACAGACATTTTTTCCTTTCAGGTGATGTGAGCTTCTGTGGCAGCCTTGAAAATTTTTGTTCTCTTGGCTTTTGCAGCCGTATCTCAAAATCCCCACTGTTCTTATATCAGGTCCTTATTGACCATACATTATCAACTTTGAAGGGTGAGGTGCTGGGTCAGCGATATGCTTGGCACTTAAGCTTTTTAACATTTATTGTTTGAAACTCAGTCTTGTTTATTTTTCTCCTGTGATTATATATTTTAGTATATCATTAGCTCTATAATATAAAGGCCATAAATCTCAGGCTATGGATGTGTATTAATATCAGGATTAAAAAAAAATAAAACCAAAACCAATCTATTCATCTAATACATAATAGATTATGATAAATATATTTCCAGTGGAAAAATAGCACTGAAGTAATCATCAGATACATTATCTGCCATAAAGAGTGAATCATTCTCTCTTCCTTATAAATATATGAAAAAGAACAGATAAAGGCAAGATATCAATGAACAATTCCACTACAATTTTTTTTTTAATTACTATTATTTTAAATCTTTGTATCCCATTATGCAGAAAAAATCAGCAATGACAAGTATAGAGGATAGGTGATCAGAGACAGTTTCATAGAAAGTGAGTTCTCATATCCTTCTGTCCCTAATTAAAATGGTAATTGGTTGTACATGACATAAAAAGCTTGTTTCTTATATTACTTGGTGTAAATCTGGGGTAAGGATATTGACTTCAGCAAAACTATTCTGGATTTACAGTGATCTGAATTAAACTACAATTTGTTCTTGTGTGTTTAAAGAACACTTGAGATGTCTTCCAAATATGTCCTGAAGTTTAATTCTGTAATTTTGTCTTGCTCTGTCTAATTTTTTTCACTATCATTAAAGCTTTCAAAACTGCTTTAAATATTTTGTTATTTATTTCTCTTTTATGCAGTTTTCAGGCATACAGGGAGTTAAACCTCCTGGTTTGACTATACTGTTTTTACTGCTCTTTTAACTTTATGCATTTATTTATGCTTACATGGCTTTTTTCTATTTATTTTTTTTATTTTTTTCCCTAATGTGACCTACCAAGAATAGATTCTCCTTTTTCCACTCTTTATTTTTCATGAATTATTGAATTTTGGCCATTTTTATTCAACTTGTTCACATTTCCTCCAAGTCAGCTTTTCTTACAGTGCAATATCTTTGTGTTTGCTGACCTCTCCACAGAACCCCATCAGCATTTCAAGCTTAATGATATTATAATAATGGTATCCTGTGTGCTTTCCAACTTTAACCTTGTTTATCTTACAGCAGTAGCCTCATTTTCAATTATTTTGCCCTTTTGACCTCATTTGCTGCTTGTTCAACTTACTGTGTAAGAAAGAAATATTTTCAGAACTCTTTCTGTAGCTTTCATACTGCTATTTCACTAGCTATGATTTTCTTTCAGGAAAAAAAACACTAAGTACTGTATTGCTATTTTACACAATTATCTTTTGCATATAAAACTTTATCTATCTTCTCATTATACTGTTTAGACCTGTCTATAGCAATAAAAAAAAATGTTTTCAACAAGAAATTATGTTTACCTTTTCAATTATTTAACTCAGTCCTCATTATTTTGTCATATCAGCCAAAAACACTTGAAGTATTTAGAAGACTCTCTTCTACTGGTATTTCTGGCTGCATATATGCATATGTTTTATTTTTCTCATTTTCTTGTTCTCATTTGGGTTCTTACTAATACTTTGTATTTGTTCCAATAATATTCCAGGAAATTTGCTATTTTATCATTATCTGTCTTTTGTTCCCTTTTGTAGATAATGGCAGTTTGTTTGGTTTAGTTTCTCTACTGTCTTGTACATATTATTTTTTTTTCCCAAAGATAGTCAATCACTGTTCTGAAATTGTCTGACCTAGGTATTTAGGATATTCTTCATTTAATCTGAAAATGTCTTAATTCTTTTCTGAAAATAGCTGAAATAGTTTCATTGCAGACTTGAAATCTTCATAAAGTATAGAGCTGGGACACAATGAAGAAAATTTTACAATATGCCTTCTTGTACAATTCTGGCACAAAAAGACCAGTCAAAGATAAGGCTGTGTCACTAATTTTGTGGTTAAATTTATGTATGTTTAACTGTAGAGCACTTTGGTTATTTCACGTTCCAGCCTATGTTTCAAGAACCAAAAGGTGTCTTGCTTTTTCTATACCCTCTCTTCCGCATAGTCATATTCTTTTAATGTGTATTTTTATCTCTCTTCAGAAAGTCATCTAAGGATATTCTTGACTTGAATGATTCCAGATTTCTCTTTCTAACAAGACAGATTTATAAGACAGTGAGAACATCCTGTAAAGTATCTTGCCTGCTGTGAAGTGTCTTACAGTCCTGCTCATGTCTATGATAATGCACTGTGATATTAACATTGGAATGTGTCCAATTATTTTATTAAGCAAAGCCTCTGCAACCAAATACACATCTTCTTACTACAATGCTGATTTTTGAGAAATATTTCATACATTATAAATTAATATTTTTTTTTTAATCACAGGCTGATTCACTTAAAAGCTGTCTTTAATTGAATTGTGATTCAGATTTTTAAGACGAAAAATATTGTATCTAATAACAAATTACTTTTCAAATAGATCCTGAATGATAAATGTTGAATCATTCCATCAACAATACAGATTGCAAAGACAGAGATTTTTTTTTTCCCATGCTCAGTCCAAAATCTAGAGAGATTACAAATCTGATTTTCTCTATAAATTAAAAAATTACTTAGGCATTTTCTGATTTATGCTTATATTGATAGACATTGCCATAAAAACACATTATACATGCAAAATATTGCTCATTTGTTAAAAAAAAAAAAAAAAAAAAAAAGAAAAAAAAAGAAAAAAAGAAAGGAAGAAAAAAAGCTATCAATGAAGTATTAAAAATAGAAATATTGAGCATTAAGCACTTAAATGAAAGATTTTCCTGCCAGGTCATATTGGTAATGAACATACTGTGGAAAGGTTTATTCATTTAAGGAATAAAAAGAAATACTTTGGTTTGATTTTAAGCAAATGATAATTTACATATTAGATTGTAAAAGTTTCAGCTGAGAAATGTAAGATCTGCTTTGTAAGAACACAGTTGATGTTTTCCATCTCAAATGCTTGCTTCAGGTACATTATGTCATATCGATTATTTTTCATGGAATATTCATGGTTGGAAAGTACCTGCTAGATCACTGAGTCCAAACATACCCATAACAAAAAACACCTAAAAAACCCCCCAAACACCTAAATACCCTGATCAAACATGACTTCAAAACCACAAAACCCAAAATACAGAAAATAACCCCCTACATGCCTGACACTAGAACATGTCCTGAAGCACCAGGTTTACCTGTTTCTTAAATATCTTCAGGGATGGTGACTCAACCATTTTCCTGGGAAGGCTGTTCCAGTGCCTCACCACTCTTTCTGTAAAGATTCTCTTCCTAATATCCAATCTAAACCTCCCCTGCTGCAACATCAGACCATTTCCTCTGGTTCTGTCAGTAGTTACTAAGGAGAAGAGGCCAACCCCTGCCTCTCTACCACCTCTTTTCAGGTAGTTGTAGAGGGCAATGAGGTCCCCCCTCAGCCTCCTCTTCTCCAAACTAAACATACCCAGCTCCCTCAGCCTCTCCTCATACAACTTTTTCTCTAAATCCCTCATGATCTTAGTAGCTCTCCTCCGGACACGTTCCAGCATCTCAATGTCTTTCCTATAATGAGGGGCCCAGAACTGAACTCAGTATTTGAGATGAGGCCTCATAAGTGCTGAGTACAAGGGCACAATAACTTCCCTTCTCCTGCTGACCACACTATTCCTGATACAAGCAAGGATCCTGCTGGCCTTTTTGGCCACCTGGGCACACTGCTGACTCATATTCAACCAACTGTCAATCAATACACCAAGGTCTTTTACTGCGAGGCAGCTTTCCAACCACTCTTACCCAAGCCCATAGCATTACCTGGGGTTGTTGTGTCCAAAATGCAGAACCTGACACTTGGCCCTCTTAAAACTCATACAATTAGCCTCAACGTCAGCCCTCAAGCAAATCAACACTCCCACACAATTTGGTGTCATCTGCAAACTTACTGAGGGTGTTCTCAATCCCCACATCCAGGTCATCAACAAAAATTCCACACAAGACTGGCTCCAAAACTGAGCCCTGAGGGACACCA
>JANHGN010006153.1:0-80807 GCA_024605025.1 Megaceryle maxima
CTTGGCTGTGGAGATTGTCAGGCAGCTTGGCTGACCCAACAGAAGTGGGATCAGGGTGGTCCTTGTACTGCAGGAGCACAGCTGGAGCAGCTGCTGTGGGGGAGGGGAGCGGCGTTACTATGGCGGGAGGGGAGCCTCCCTCAGAGAGTTTGGCGGGGGGGGGAAGCTCCCTTCGCACAGTTTGGTGGTGTCATGGGGGGCCGAGGCCCCTCGAGGCGTGAGAGGGCTCCGGTGCGGGGAGTGTAGCAGTGGAGGAAGCGCTGGGCCCCGGGTGGTTGTTGTTGCAGGAACGGCCCGGTGGAGGCTCCGTGCCGCGGGGAGGCGGGTGGGAAAGGTCTGGTATGAAAGCGGGGAGCGGCGGGTAAGGGGGGCTCCGCTGCCGGGAACTTGCCCGGCCCGAGGCCAGTAAACACCTATCCGGGGTGCGGGAGCGAAGTTGGGCCGGGAGGCGCTTCGCAGGGAGTCGGGTTTATTTGCATCGGGAAGGCAATTAAGAAATTAGTATAATGGCATCTGGAAGCGTGAAGTTTTTTGTTGTTGTTTTTTTCCTCACCGTGCAATTGAGTTTAAAATAATTAAACAAAGGCAGAAGGAAATGACATCAATCTGGTAATTGCCCGTCCACCCTCAGCGCACGGCTTTCCCCGTGTCTCTGTCTCCCTGGAGGCCCATCTGCCTCGCCGAGAGCGAACCGAGGCCCGGCAGCGCTGCCTGTCAGCGAAGCGCCTCGTCCTGCTCCGGAAGGAGCTACCAGCAGCTGTCCGCCCCGCCGGCAGCGGGAGCCGCGGCCTCGCTGGCGTCGGAGCCCGGAGCGGCCCTCGCTCGTTCCGACGGAGGGAAACGGCGAGGCAGGCCCGGAGCGTGATTGGCAGCGCTGGCAGCCAATGGGGGAGCGCAGGAGGCGGGCCTAGCGCTGGCACGTGAGGCGGTGGGACAGACGCATGCAGGGATAAACAGAGGGGAAGTGGGGCGGGGGGGCCCCCTGGGACTGGAGGGTCACGAGAAGCCGGCCCCTTCATACGTCTGAACAGCAATTACTCTCTAATTGAGCTAATTAGGGGGGTTTAATGGGCTCTGGGGCAGGTGTAGAAGGGGCGAATACCTGGAGTGGGTGCAGAGCTTCTGCAGCGTGTACACCCTTCAGGCCTGGACTCCATGATCTACCAGCGTGCTTACAGGACAGCTTTTCTCCTTTAGAGTTTTATAGAGAATTTTAAGCCTCGGATCAGACAAGGCTTTAGAAAAGTACCTATCTATACACCTGCCTCTGTCTTGATACAGATATAGATTGTGAAGGTGTATTTTATTGGCAGATTTTCCATGACCATTAACAATTCATATGAAACCTGTTTTGCTTTATCTAATATAAGAAATAGATTCAGAACAAATACAGTAAAACAGAGGATTTTTTTTGTTTGGTTGTTGTTGGCTTTTTTTTTTGTTTGTTTGGTTGGTTGTTTCTGGTTGTTTATTTGTCTGGTTATTTTATTTTTGGTTTCACACAGATACATGTATATCCACAAATGCATGGAAAATTGTGTTCCTGAAAACAGAACTCCACAGACAGGCATCTGCTTTGTAACTAGGGTTGCAGATCATCGTGGTTTTTGTTTGATTTCTGGGTCTTATTTTCTTAATCTTGATTTTGCCACAGTGGGTGCTTAATTCAAAATTCAAGAGATTAAGAAATACCTGTGGTATTTGTCTGGCTTAAATACAAAGATGTGCAAGTGTTGACTGGTAATTGTATCGTGTCTCGCATTTTTTTTTCATTCTAGAGCAGGTCTCGTAATTGGGAATTTATCAACATTTCCACTGGGGTAATTTTACAGGATTATCTGCCCTCTGTTCTTCCTGCTGGTTCATCTGGACTCTGTGGAGTTTGCTGCTAGCAATGAAGCCTTCTGTGGGGGTTTATTCATGCTATTACTGAAATGGAGCCCTTCACATGCGGATTAACTCTTTGTTCACTTTTCACCTGAATCTCTTGGATGGGTCCATTTGTAAAAAGGAAACTACCATACATCCCTTTTTTGTTTGCATTTTGAAGCTGAACTCTTAATACAGTCTTGATGTATTCTGGCTGTTTACTTTGCTTGAATTTTAGAGGAAGAACTGAAGTACAAAGGTAGATGAGACTGTAATACTGCATGGGCAGGTAAATGCTTTTGACATTTTATGTATGAAGACTTGAGAACATATTATGAAGAGTCACACATTGAATGAGCATGTTACTTTTTGAGGTAAAAATCATTAAGATCAGTCTGCACAAAATGTTAGGAAGACATTCTAGTAAGCAAGTGTGGTGTTTGTGATGGAAACCACTGTCTTTAAAATGGGTCAAATGCTCCCAAGGTTGAGCAAACTGAATGTTCTTTTCCAGCATATGAACAAAAGCATCTATTTTTAAAAGCATGGCAGTCTAAATAAAAATGGTCCTGTTAATCTATCACCAAAAAGCTAAGTATTTTTGTTTGTAGTGTAGTGTGTTTTCATACTTTGATTACCACCATGCGTAGGAGGCTGGGTGGTGAACCAGAATATTTCCTTCCAGTTGTGCAGCACCTGCTTCAACAGGCAGTTCCTGCTGCAGGGGCCCTGGTTCTGTTTGCTAACAGACTCTTGGGTTCTAGTCTGTTTTCTGGTTTTGTCATGTAATTTTGGCTGTACACTTGTATATGTGCAGTCTCTACCATTACACTGCTGGCCCAAATGAAAAGAAAAACCTGCCCCTGACCTTAAAACCCCCTAAGAATAATCTCAACAGACCCTACTTTAGATTTTAGTCATAGTTGCATGAGATGGAGGTTGACCCTTACCCTGTTGCATACAATGTATCTGGGTTTTTTTAATCTGTATATTGAGATTTTACACTACTTTTGGTATCACAATTCTTTAATACTTTACGGATGTTACTGAATCCTGTCTAAATTTAGACTTCTTCATGATGTAATTTTGAAAGCTTTTTATATGAATTGCTCAAACTGAGTCATTGCAGGGTTTCATCTACTTTGTATTCCTTCCGTAGTTTTGGTGCTTACACATTTGGAATTGTGATTATTATACAATATCCTGCAAAATTATTAGCATTGTATTAAGTGACATAATATATGTTCCTACATTGAATATAGGTTGTAGAAGTTCACTCGTCAGGGAAGCTTGGCATAAGCTTGGGGACTTGCACTCACAGTTTCAACACTGAGCGATTTCTGCTGTAGAAGTCTCGAAGAGACTTTACAAATGCTTAGGCAGGTCCTGTAGAAAAAGCTGTTTAAATGCTTAACATGTACTTTTGAGATACTAATTAGACTTGCAAGGTGGTGCTTATTTAAAAAAAAAAAAAAAAAAGGCAACAAGTAATTTTTTTTCTTTTGTAAGACTGCAACATAAATCCTTGTGTTAATGCCTCAGAGGGTTTTTTTAAGTGAAGGAATCAAGGAAGGACTGGGAGCAAAAAATACATACATAGTTGTTTACTTTAGACCTAAAATGCTTGCAGTTAGTATTCTGCTTTGTGCTCTAATGGAGCCCTGCAGGAAGAGATTGATTTCTTTGTTTTAGACTGGGAAAGCTGTTAGGTATGTTACAGAGGCTGCCACCTAGACATTGCGATCACAGCCTGGATATTTTGATGGCTCTCTTATGTGTCTTAGGTCATGTTTCTGACATGCAGCTTTTATTCTACAAGTGAAGCAGCTTCCTACCTTAAGCTGGTACTAAAGTTTCTGTACTGTTTTAGAGTATCAGTATCTCCAAGGCCTCCTTCTGCTCTTTGAGCTTCCCCCATTCCTTAGCAAGCCACCAGTTTCAGTCTGAAGACTGAGTTTCTAGAACGTGCTGAAGCAGTGAGTGATAGCTCATGTCATGAGGCTACACCATCTTGCCATAGTTAGGAGACCATGAGGTATACTATAATTTAGTGTGCTACATGTCACAAATAAACAGCTTTACTACTTGAGCTATTTGGGAGTATATTGATGAGTGACTGGATCCTGCAAGTTTATCTGACTTAAATGGTGCTCCACAAAAGTATCTTTGTGCATAGAACAGTTTGCAGAGTCAGTGATCAGAAAAAAAACTCTGCACGTCAGAGACAGACCCTCTCATCTGCTTTTTGGAAGAAATAACATTGGAAATGACACCTACAAAGATAGGAAGGCTTGAAACTAAACAAAACAACGAGGTTTGAGTGTGCACTGTCCAAACAAGACAAGGAGACAGCATCATAATGGCTAAATAATAAAAGCTATTAATTGATTAAAAAGTATTAAGTGATCTGTGTGAAGAATGATTAAGAACAGGAACAAGTCCTTGCTTTGCTGAGGAACATCATGACAGATGCACCTCTGGAGATGGGAGAGCTGATCATACAGTAGTTGTCAGCCACTGCGTAGATGCTTTCTGTGCAGGGAGCGATGGATAGCCATCGCCCCATAGTTTCTTCTGGTATAGTGTCAGAACTTGGAAGGCTGCTACTTTGGTTGCTCTTAACTCCACATAATCTATGTCAGTACAACTGCTATTGGAGGAATGCTGAAAGCCAACCAGCGACGTGGCTGGAGCGGTGATACTGTTTTGTTTTGTTTGTTTGTTTGTTTGTTTTTTGAAACCACCAACAATAAACTCCACTTTCTTAGCTGGTCATCATTGTTGGTTTTCAGCATTGTCTCTCAAACAGCTGCATCAACACAACAGAGGGAGGTGGTGAAGTGGAACATGGGGACAGGAAAGAAATCTTGAGTCGGCTTTGCTGCACAAGACTGTGGTTGTGGAACAACATTCTCAGGCTTGTTAGTTTAATTTAAAGTGAAAACAATCTATGAATAGTCTAGTTGCTTCTGTCAGGATGTGGCTAGATGGGTAGAGCGTGAACAATTTCTGTAATATCCTGAACTTCAGTTACTTTAGCAGTTAAAATATTAACAAGCATTCAAATATCTAGAAACTGGTTTTTAGGAAGGTGAAGATTTTTGGATTTAGATACTGACATCTCTTGTCAAGGTCTTGTTCAGCTCTTTAGCAGGCATGCTGAAAATAAGTTCATGTCCAAACTTCACTTAAAATATCTAGATTATTAGCTAGGTTATCTCTTACTCTCACGTTCTATTGCAAGGCTAAGAAAGAGGATAATGTTTTGTGTGGTTACTTCATGTTTTCACCCACAAAACAGAAATGTGGTATTTTCTGACGACGGATAAAGGAAAATGTGGTAAGGAGCGTTGTGGTGTACATGCCAGTACTCAGAATAGCTTACTGAGTTGGACCAAGATAAGAAATTGTGCCGTAGTTACTCTAAACAAGAATTAATGTTCCATGTATCGTGAAGAATCATAACTAAGTTGTCAAATATAATTATCTTGACGCAACCAGTGGAGTGAGAGTTAGTATTGTATTAATGCTTTGAAGTGTAAGACCATTCTCATTAGCTTTCTGAAGACATTTGTAGGTGGAAGCTTTTAAGCCTTGGTTTTACTGCCTATCTGCATTTTTAAAATTTGAGGCTAAATGTTTCACAACAGAACTCTTCCTTTTAAAGTTGATCTTTTAGCTTCCAGCTTATTCGTGCAGCCTATAATTATGTAATGCAAGTAAATTCTTAAAGTAATTAGTGAACCTGACTGATCTTTTAAAGTATGGGCATTTCAGAATATGCTAAAACAGAAAATGCAAAAATCTTAATGTTGTCTAGTACTCATTAGCTCGCCAGAGTGTTTCTAGGGATACCAGTTAAAGGTCATCCTTTGCTTTGCAATTTGGTTTTGCATTAATATTTGTTTTGTATACAGCAGCCTTTTACTATAGGCATAATTACATACAATTGCTGATAATTAAGAACTATTCTAATCATCTGGAATATGTCTGCGCTACACTGAGAATATTTGAACATGGTATTTCTAATCATTAGATGTTGTGCAGGGTAAGGAGTGGGAATTTGTTCTTGATTGTGAGTCAGAATAAATCTGTCTTGTGGGTCTGTTGAGAAGACAGAGTGGTCAAGAACCTCTGCGCTGAATCACGTCTTTTGTATTTTGACCATTTTAGAGTTCACATTTGAACCCAAATGCACCTGAACGTGAAAGTTAAAATTGCTTCTTTGAACTAGTGAAACCATGGTAAATAAGTTTTTCACACCTTCTAAGGTTTAGGGGATTATATGTACACCATTAAAATACCAGGCTGCAGGTTGCTTATGTGATACAACATTGTGATTGTAAGTGGCAGGTCTGGCAGGAGAAGTAGAGGTTTGGAAAATGGCAACCTCCCTACCCTTGCCACACACCTTGTAACCAGCTAGTTAGCATTTCTATAAACAGTTAAGAAGGGCAAAGAAACCATGATTAAATTTGAAATACCTGCAGTTCAAAACTGAACTAATATGGTCTTGTTAAAAATAGGAATTGACTAGTTTTGTTTTGTTTTGGTTTTTTTTACTTAAAATTTAAAGCCTGATGTAGTCAGTGCTGTATAGCTTATAGTCTAATCAAATCTTCCTGATGTGGAAACAGAAAATATTATCATTTGACATTTATGGCAAAGTTGATCTGAACTGGGATGCTTTGCATTTAAGTTTCAGGAGGGTTATGTCTCATTTTAGTCTGCTTTGGCTAGATCAAGGATTCTGCAGAACTTTTACAGCTTGATAGATTTTTTTATTATTATTTTTTCTAAAAGAATTTTAAAGCATTTAAAACTTCTGAGTTTTCTGTAGTAGAACTTATACAAAATCAAATACTTCCTCTATTCCAAATAAATATACATAACATACATAAACTAATGTGTATTGACTTAATCAGTGTCTTGTATTTATGATTACATAGTTGTAATGCACCTTCACATCCCACTGCATTATCTAAGTCAGAAAAAGAAGGGTAGCTTGTAGTTTTGTAATATTCTAGTTTTAGAAGTCCTTGAAATATGATGAAACAGCATTACTTCCCTGATGAAACAATGTTAAGTCTTAATTTGCTAATAGCCACTAAAATGGGATCCTTCCAAGTGAAAAGCACTTGGCATTTGTGTAGATTTAATAGCTTTTTTTTTTTTTATTAGATTATTCCAACATTCAGCTATAAAATGGGTTAAAGGGATATTGACACCTTCCCCCATGTTGTAGTTGAGTCTCTTGGGGGTGAAGAGTGTTTTCAGGAGTTGTTCTTGTGCTGCTCCAGTTCTGCCTTTTGCACACAGCAGTTGTGCCATCCCTCCTCACAGTAGGTAAAAGGAAATTTTTAAATTTGCAGCATGAATTCTGAAAAATTCAGGTGTTACCCTTTAGCAATTCCCAATCACATTTTTTCCTAGTCTTATTTTTTTTCAATACTATATACTTACTGTAAAAGAATTGCTTGAACACCTTTTTTAAAGAAAAGTCCAAGAGTGTTTGCAGTAGTCACCAAATAATAGGTGTATATATGAGACTTGTTTTTTACCTAGAAGTAGCATACTAGTAGGAAAAGAATAATAAATCTGTGGGGTTTTGACATGCTGATGTTTTCTTTGTGTGTATTTCATTAGAGCATTCTCTCCTACAAAGTTAAGTGAAAAGTTATTGAATAGATAGGTGAGTTCTTAAATTTTTGTTTATTCAGCATCAGAACACTTACAGTTTTAGACTAATGTGCTTTAATATGTATTCCTCTAATTTGAAGAAGCTTTAATTTTTTTTTTTCTTTTAGGTAGTGGCTTACACCCGCACTTCTGAATTTTGTACTTGCACAGTTGTGTATTGTAGCAAAATACAAACAGAAGCTGTAGTTCACAGCAGGATGCCAGTATTCTTCCATATTATGGTGTATACTTGCTAGTGGTTGGGAAATCCAAAATGGTAGGGGTGTGTTAAGATTTATTTAGAAAAACCCCAACACATTCTAATTTAATATGTTCTGAATAGGACATTGATAAAAACAAGACTGACGTAAAATTAAAAGGCTTTGTAGGAACAGCATCAGGCATACAGAAAAAACATTTAATTCCTCTGGTTTCAGTTTTATATCTGTAGGAGTTGGGGGTGGTTCCAAATAATTCTAAATAAGAGTTCAGCTGCAGTGCATTAAATTTACTTCACATGACATTTGAGTTTTAGCTGGGATGTGTTGGGTGCTTGCTTGCTTCCTTTCCTCCTCATGGTGTCTTGCCTAGGAATAGTTTTACCATCATTTTCCAGTATTGAGATAACTGTGTAGTTTGTTGCCCATGCACACTATAGAGCGAGGAGAAATACAGTCATGGATTCAATTCAAATGTGTAAATTCTGTAGGTACTGACTTACCAACAGCCAAAAGCAGCTCCCTTGCTTTTCTGTAAGAATAGAGGTGTTGCACTTCATCATCCTATCCAGGGACAGTTTATGCAGGATTGTTGCTTCACTTGCCTGTACTTTAAGCTCCCATAGAAATTTGTAACTTGCCGATTGAGGTGCCACCAGTGACAAGAAGGTGAAAGCAGCAAGCTTGATTCACTTTGGAAAAGCACTTGTTTAAAGGATGGTCATGGGTCTTTGGGAAAATCTTACATTTTATGGGAAACACTGGAACTACAACACTATGAAAATACTTTAAACATGTTTTTCCAGAGCATAGTAGGTATCTTTTAGATGTACTTCTGTTTTGCATTCCCTCTGAAAGAGGGTGACTGTTTGAAGTTTAGATCAGTACTGTTCATTCTAATAAAATTCAACAATAGAAGTTAACCCTTTAAACAGGGGTTCACATTTGTGATTAGCCTATACATTTCCATAACTGCTACAGCTTTAAGTTATCTAAGAAGCAGTGAACTTTGCCTTCAGTTAGGCTTTCAGACTTTGTTCAGTGTTACTATTTAACTAATGCATGGATGAAGGTAGTTGGAAGCAAGAGTTTTACTTCCTGCTGTGCAAGAAGGTATTTTAGGTAGGTGTGGCCAGAAGCAGAATTGTGCTGTTGTCCTGTTTCAGTCCTGTAAGCAGCTGTCTGCAAGTCCCTACATAGCTAACATACAGGAATAATAACAGTACTAATACAAGAAGTTATGGTTCCTCAAATAGTCATTTTTCCTCCTCCCCTTTAGCTTTTGGCCAATTTAATTCTCTTCCCCAGCTCCTTTTGTTATGAGACAAAAGTCAGTGCTGATGCAAGAGTGAAGTGGAAATACATGGTCCCAGGGCGGAAGGAACTGCAGCGGGACCAGCTTAGTTCTGCTTCATGCATTGTAAAACTACAGTGCAAGTGGCTGGTAGGACACAGGGATGGTGGTGAGGAGGGTCTTAACTTGAATTCACGACATACCAGTCAATTTAAGAAACACTTGTGAGGAAAGTCACTGGAACCCATTTTCAACTGCAACTTTTGATTGCATAGAAAAGAGTGTTAAGGTTAAAGGTACAAGGTTACAAATCAGTGATCTGGGATGAACTTCCAGTATTAGGGCTTGGGTAAAGAAAGGTAAAAAAACCCCAAACCCTCTCTCATATGTGCTGTTACTTTCTTATGAAATCTTTGAGCAACTTACTGGTTTATAATTAATAGGAAGTCGTGCAGATTAGTTCCTATCCTGCTACTTTGCAGCAGTTCAAAAGTCATTTATTTGGAAAGTAACACTGTACTGCAATGAGTAGAAAATATACTTCAATCATCCCGTTACTTCTAACTTTAGAAGTAGATCTAGATTTTTATAGTTTATTCACTGTTCTTAAAGTAGCAAGAAGTTTGAGTAATTCTGCACCTGATCAGGTGTGGTGCTACTTGGTTTACTTCCCCCTCCTGGCTATCTCCTGATCTGTATCAGTTCATTAGTCATAAATAATGTCAAGTAAGGGGGTGGTAATGTGAAAGAAGTCTGCAATATGTGTCAAGCAGTTTCAGAAACAGAGTTGTAATGTTTCAGCATAGTTACCTTGAGGTATTTCTAAAGGTACTCACATATTTGTAGATGGGATTTGTAACTGTTGCTTAGTAAGTATTGAAATGGTTATTTCAGATTAGTTTATTAGAACAGATGAAGCTGTGTCTGATCACTAACCCCTGCTGCTCTCACTTGGTCATGAAGTTTTTAGAATTCAGGTTTTGTTTGCCTTATTTTTAATATGGATGAAACGCATGTTTCTAGGAGAGGTTTTGGAGCAAGCTTCATATCTACATTTGTAGTAAAGCTAGTATTAAAGAATAAATGGTACTTGGCCTATAGGAGTTGTCCATTACATTTAGCTTTGAAATAGTTTTATCTGTGGTACTGTATAGAAAGCATTTCAGGAAGTGAAGAACTGCTGGAGCATTTTCTGGTGTGTTGTTTGTTAAAAAAACCAACCAAACAAAACAACTCACTGGTTATTTTCAAAAGACCCCAGCCCACCTACCTATTTTGATTAAATCCTTCTCACCACCATCTTCAAATTTTTATGAAAAAATATCAGAAGGCAAGGACAGGAAAAAAAGTGACCGTCTTTCCTGCCCTGTCACACAAAGCAGTTTCCCCAGACTAACTTCTCCATTTCAGAGGCATTAGTTATTAGCAGTTTCCGTAGTTACCTGAAGGATTAACTACCTCATCCAGCTTCTGCTTTACACACCCCTGTAACCTCCGAGACTTACCATTTCAAAAGTCATGCAACAGTCTGAACTCTCCTCCTTCTACAGCTAGTAGTGCAGCTAAAACAGCTTGGCTTTCAGACAACTCCTGCTTTTCTAGGCCACCAACTCCTCCTGATACCATGTCCTTCATGGCCACGGTGCTGCAGCTGTAAAGTGCTTCTTGGGAGTGGAGCAGTTCTGTAGCACCGCACACCCACTTGGATGGCTGCTGGGAATCACACCGGCTCTTCTCCAGGACAGCTCTCTGAAACAAGACTTAGCCTGGTTGTTCATCACCTGACTGCCCTCATTACTTTAATGTGGAGGGACAGGCAGCCATCAGTACAGGTGCAGCTCAACCTGTGAACATTTGGCTTTGTCTCTAGTGGTCTGTTCCTGAGTGAAGCCAGAGCCAGAGCTCCATCATCCACCTGCTGTATTAGACAATTTTGTCAGCTCTTCTAACAGGTTGCCCTCACTTGACTTCACAGCCTTTGAATTTCTTCTTTTTTTTTGATCCCAGTGATCCTTGCCCTCCCTCTTTCCCTGAAGTCTTGTCTGCTTCTGCTCTCCCTTGCCCTGTCCTACAGCCTCTCTATACCCTCTGTGCAAACAAGGGCATAAAACTGTGTCTGCACTAAAGACTTAAGATCTAACTTCCTGTGTCAGACCCTTTGCACTGTTGACCTCATCAGCCTCGTTTAGCTCAGTTTCTTTAGGGTAAGGGATGTTAATTCTGTATTGAGACTGAGTGACCCAGGGTGGGAAGGGGCAGCTGCACTCCTCTTGAACTCTGAAGCTCTTCTGTTTTTACCACTATTTAATTAACAATTTTGATAACCTGTTACATGGTACATGATAGTAAACAATTTCATTTGCATTCAAACACATCTAAATATCCTCTTCATCAAATTTATGTAGTATGGGGTGTGCTCTGGGCATCTGTGTCCTATCTTTGTTTATAAAGATTTTTCTCCTTTATGAACTAACTTGCTGCAGGTGATGACAGCGTCATGTTCAGTGGTGCTTTCCACTGTCTGTGTGGGTGCAACTGAAAATTACAGGTGGTGTAGGCTCTCTTGAAAATGATTGTCATGATAGTTTGAAGCTGCAGCTATCAAAGTTTCTGAGGTTTTTCAACACCATTTTATGGGTCTTACTAAAAATTGCTTTAGTCTGACAAAACTGCTTTAATCTGACGTTTACCTTGGCTTTTATGTTTAACTGCAGCAGCTCACCAGGCTCTAAATTTGGATTTTGGGAGGGGGAGAAAGGAGGAGAGACAGTGATTTGTAAAACAGACTGATTTTCCTGAACTACTTGGTGCTGTAATTTTTTGAAATGCAATTCAAAGTATTACACTTGTGTTTTATCATGTCCTGTGAAATATGACCCAAATTTAGCCTTGCTGTCAGATCCTGAGAAATCTTGAGCTCTAGGTGGTGAATAAAGATATGCTAATACTTGGTGTGATCATAGCCTTGGTGTTCTGCTGTGGCTAGTGTCAACAGTCCTATTGGTCATCATCAGCTCCTTCAGCCAGGGGGCTCAAGAACATTTGCTGCCTTCTCTTTTTTTTTTTTTTTTTTTTTTTTTTTTTTCTGCTGGCAGTCTTAAAGATCAGAGAATCATCCCCTGTGAAATGCTGCAGCAAAAAAGGGAAAACCATCAGGAGAGGGAACTAATGAGAGAGAGTGATGCCATGGATGGACTCGGAGCATGGGGTCAGCAGGATCCAGTGTTAAAACCTCAGACTCTTATATCTGTGTTTTAGCACACATTAACAAAACCCCCTGGAAAAGTATGTCATCCTCTTCTGGTAGCGAGGAGCGATATGCTGCTGGTACCAGCAAGGCTGTTAATTAGTGCATGTGATTGAGTGTGCTCTGGGGAACATTTGTGTTTCTGTACTGAATGAGATTTCTGTCTCTGGTATACCTGCTTCATTTCTTGAAAAATTGGAACATATTTATTAATTCAGGCAGCTGAAGGAAGAGAAAGCATGAAATGACTGAGGAAGGTAAATGTTTCCTGCCAAACTGGAGTGTACATGGCATTGATCTTTGTAAATTATATGTAATTATATATAGCAATTTCAGAAGAAACGCTCTATCCATTACTTAGCTATGTATTATTGCACTAGTTGTGTAGTTATTGCAGGGAGAAGTTATGCTTTTATGTTTCTGGTGGTTATAATCCAGTTTTATCTCCTTTAATTAGCTTAGTTTGAAGAAGAAAGTGTTACACTCAGTGATTCTAGTACCCTGGGTACTCAAGTGCCTTCATTCTTTAAGGAGCTCCACCCAGCTGCTATTTATAATCTCATCCTTTTACCCACAATTCACTTTTTAAAGGGGAATTTCTTTTCATTGCAGAAATCTGGTTTTGACCAGTAGTGGGAGTGGGAAAGTGAAGGAGGAGTGTAAATTAGTAAAAGAGCTGTTGTATTTAAGTAAGCGTGTGGTGCCTAAAAACTTTAATTTAATGGAGATGCGTAAAGAGCTGAAAGTTTTTGAGGGTGTTCTGTTGTGGTTTTTTTTCACATGTGGAGTAAATATTTTCCAGTCAATTCAATAAACAGGTTATAAGTTTGGTTGATAGTCTAATTTACTAACAGTTATTCTTTGTTTAGTCTCTATATAACTGCAAAACTTTTCTGATGTATTCACTTTATCTAGGGATATGAAAAAATTAGAAAGCCTTAAATGACCTGGTAGGTAGGAGTGCTCATGATTCTGACCAGTATAGCATCTTTATTGAGTGTTTTTTTGGTAGTATTATCATATTGCACTAATAGTTGTATAATATTGCTTGTAATATGTTTGTAAATGTGATTTGAGCCACCATGGTTTAATTTCTCAATTGCATATAAGTAATTTATAGCCTGTTGCTTGTGCCTTTCTGTATGTATTTGGACGTGGCAGCTTAAGATGGTGAAATCTTTGCCATAAAAGCTCTTAGATATGTGTGGGCCAATGTAAAATCATTACACGTATTTGTGATAAATGCAGTTTATACTGGAAGTCCTATGTAGCATGAAAATGCTGATATTTTGTAAATTAATATATTATTGATTTGTTTATTTTAAATCTATCTAAGCTGGTTTTCCTCTTAGTCTGACTAAAACACAGATGTCTATCTTTTGGGACAGAGGTGAGCAAGGTAATGGTACGGGGGGGGGTTATGGCACAGCTTTAATATGGAACCAGGAATGCTTTTTTTTTAATGTTCCTTTCCCTCCTCTCCAGTGAAACAGGGAGTGTGTGTTGATGTGCAGGAAACCTGAAAGGAGGGTAGTGGGGTTTTTTTGAGAGGAAGGAGTTTTTTGGGAGAGGAATTTTTGCCACTTTTTTCTTGGGGTCCATGATTTGGTATAGTAAAAAGATGTAAATTTAAAAATGCTTCTTGTGAAGTTAACAGAAATGTTGTGAAAGAGAGAGAAATGGTGTTAAAATTTCAGTCTTAAAAACCTGGCTGAATAAAGTGCTAGAAATGTCTACCTCAGGTAGAATATTTTCATATTGAAAAGAGTAGGATGAGGGTTGGATTAAAAGATATCATTTTGCAGACTTAAAGAACTGAGCATCTTTTTGAAACCTTAATTATTTTCTTGGATAGTGAAAAGTTGAGGACTGCAGTAAACCTGGAACTGATAGATAATCAAAGTTGTTAGCAAATATTTTCTCTGTAGTGTGTATGACTGAGAATGCAGTGGTGGTCATCATCACTTTTTGAACCTTCATTATTGAAGGGCCGAGTGCCTACAGTAGGTTGGATTGATTTTTGAAGAACATAGTGACATACCCTTGAAAGCTGGCAGGATGCAATGTTTATGTTGGCTTACAGATTTTGTTAAATCATTGGGTGGAGGGTTAGGCTGTTGCCTGCCGTTCTAGGAGCATCAGGAATCTGTGTTCTTTTATTTTTATAGCAGTCCTTCCCACTCAGTGAAGTTTGTAGGTGGGTTATCTTTATCTGAAGTTTTGAGAACTATTTGGAGTGAATGTCCAACACAAAATCTAACTGAAATGGAAATTACCTTTTAAAAAATTCTCAGTCTATAATATCTTAATTATTTGTCTTGTTGTCTCAACAGGAATGCCCAAGGAAAAGTACGATCCACCTGATCCACGGAGGATGTACACAATTATGTCCTCAGAGGAAGCAGCCAATGGAAAGAAATCACACTGGGCAGAGTTGGAAATAAGTGGTGAGAAACTGAAGAGTGGTCCTGAGTTATGAACTCATTGCAAGTTAAGAGTAGGTGACATAGTGCAGTCTTGGACAAGAAGTCTGGACTGGAGATACCTACCTTGAAGTGAGCCAGCACACCAACATAGCAGCTGGTGTGTCTGAGGGAAGAGGTTGGGTTGGGATAATAGAGATAGTGTAAGTTGTAAAAGAGGGTGAACCCGGGGTTGATAAGATGACATGTGCTTTTACTTTATGTAACAGCAGTGTTGTATTAGTCTGTGACAGTTTAGTTTCTATTGAAGCAGAAATTTGCCATTTCAAAGCAGTTGTAAATCCTTGCTTTGTTCTATAGATTAAAAAACCCAAACAAACAAAAAACCAAACAAAAAACAAACACACAAAAAACCCAACCCCCCCCCCCCAAAACAACAACAAAAAAACCCAAACAAAAAACCAAACCAACAAAAAACCACGAAACAAAAACCTAACCCTTTAAGAACTGTGCTAGCTTTGAGATACTGTTCCACTTCTGGATATATTTTTTTAAATCAGATAATGCTCAGAATTTGTAAACATGAATTCCAACAGGTGTGGGACACCAGTCTCTCTTGCTTTGTAGAGTAAATTTTGCTACATAAAGTGTTTTTACAAGGAAATACAAGCAAATATTTTAAGAATATAAAAATTATTTTGTGATGTAAACGTAGGCTGAAATTTTGCTTAAATACAGAGATTCTTTAAGCAACTGCAAAATTTGTGGTATTTCTAAATGACCATGCAATAAAGAAATTTGTGGAAGGAAGAATAGAAATAGAGCTCTTTGAATTGTGAAGAGCCTTTCGATCCAGATCATTGAATCTGTGTCTTGCTTCAAGTGCCACGTGCCGCAACATGTGAATAGCATTCTTTACTTGAAGGTTACAGATGCAGAAACCTACTTAAATGCTGCTTCAGGAATCAGCATTACATGTCAGCATTAGGCTTGGATATTCACTTGGACATCTGCTGTCTCTGCACAGGAAATGCATTAAGTGATGGCTCTTGCCTTTCATGCCTGGTAATCTCACTACAGAGTCATTCCAGTGAAGAGAGCTGTAGGTAGTGAAGAGGATGGATCAGTGGTGTTGATTTGGAATCCTTTCAGCTACAAGGGTTCCTTTGATCACAGTCACCTGTTTGCACTGGGGGGAGGTGGGGGAAGGTGTTAATTCCATTTTAAAAGTGCAAAGAGTTACTGATTTGAATTTATCACCTTTCAAAACATTTCTTTGACTCCTTTAAGAACTGTACGTGTGTGCTTTGCAAAATCAAATGTGACAATGTTTTTGCTTTATTAACGTTCACACTGCCTTTTCCTTGCAAAATATTTGGTCATCTAATACAGAAAGCCACAAATGTTTTAACTCCTCTCATTGCAATCACTGAGCTTTTTCACTGCAGGCTGTTTTGTGCCACTCATTTTCTTATAGCTCATGGGAAATGATACTTGCATTAAATCTCTTGTTACTGGGGGCTGAGTCCCAGATACACATGGATCAGTGTAGCTTTCCCCAGGCACTAAATATGACTTTTTTTGTTATGAAGAAAATCACCTAAGGAAAGGAATTCCCAAGTGTGTATGTTGGTATAATACTAACTAGACCATTCCTAATACTGGTGAGTCATGATGGTGTTTTTAAAAGGCTGTTGCAAGTAACTTTCTGTCTTGGACAAACTGTTGCTGGTCCTCATCTCCTAATGCTTTAGGTACAGTGAGATGACTTCTAGAAATGAAAAATGATCCACTCCTTTTGGGGGGAGGGGGGTGTCTGTGTAATCTCGGAGAGAAAATATGTTTTGAGACCTTCTGATGATATCTCACATTCCTTGCATGCAGCAATGTAAAAATCTTGATTCTGTCACACAAATCTCTATTTCCACCCTTCAGTTTATACAAAATTTGTACCATTTTTTTTAAATATCTGGCAATAGTTTATGCAGCTTTTAGTTCAATGCCAGATGGAAATCTATGTTCCCAACTAAGCATCTTAGTCACACTAAATATAGTGCTTCTATCTGTTCTTGGCTGGATTAATGCCAGAGAATAAAGATTTTTTGGTTTAAAAGATGTTGCACAGAAAGAAGGAGCAAACTGAATAAGCATCTTTCATCTCAAACGTAAACTAGAAATTGAAAAAAATGTGTTTCTTACACTGCTGTTAATTACTGAATTCATTGTCCTAGTGAATAGATCTTGGTTTTTATGGAAGTTGAGAAAGACAGATGTTTAAACACTAAGTATGGATTAGAAAAAAACAAAATCTAAACATCCCTGGCAACACCTTACATTCTCTTATGCATTGTCATTTTTTTTTTAAATCTGTAGAATCAGTGATTAATGGGATTTTTATTGAATAAAATAATAATAATACTAAAAAACGCAACAAAAGCCAAACAAAGCTCCTCTGCAAGCCCCTCTGTCCCCGCTACGTATTTTAAAGGTGTGTAATTATTGATCAACTTACATATTTTAAATGTTCTGTTTTCTTTTGTACCTTCCTTCTGCAGGGAAAGTGAGAAGCTTAAGTTCATCGTTGTGGACACTGACCCATTTGACAGCTTTGCATCTCAGTGACAATTCCTTATCCCGTATTCCTTCAGACATTGCCAAGCTTCACAATCTGGTTTATCTGGACCTGTCCTCTAATAAAATTCGCAGTTTACCAGCAGAGCTCGGAAACATGGTGTCACTCAGGTATGTAAAATTTAACAGGAGTTAAAATTGTTCTCTTGTTATCATTGTAGCAACAGTTCAAATTTCAGCATAATTTTTATGTTCTAGTAAAAGAAAAGCATAAATAGATTAACCCTTCCTCACTGCTTTGTCTCCCTGAGTACTTGGTATGGTGTACGCAGCTATAGCAGTGCTGGCTTTTCTGTGATTTCCTGTTCCAACGGGTGACAGTATGGAATGAGCTTCAAAAGTTGACTGCTTGATGGCAGTCACCCATTTTATATTTTTCCAAGTCAGGTTTCCTGTCTTAGGCACCTCTTTCCAGGCTCTTTTACAAATCTTTATGTGGAATTTTTGTCTAAGAAATACTGATGCATTTAAAAAAAAAAGAAAAAAAAAAAATTGCTTTTAACTTATAGTAAGGTAGGAAAAAGGTCAGTTAAACATTCAAAATCATGCTAGCTACAATTTTTCCTCTGCATTCATCTTCAGTAATTATTCTTAACAATAGTTCTTATTCTGTTTATTTTATAACAACTACAACTTGTCTAATTCCATCTCCTTCCAACCTTTTCTATCATGTAACTGCATTCCTGTAACTCCTGTAACTGCAAATTGGGGAGTAGGGAAAAAAAAAAGTTCTAAACGTACCTTTTTATCATCAGTTTTGCAGTGCCAAGATGTGCAAAGTTTGCATGGAATGATACCTCCTTTTAGAAGTGAAACATGAATAATGGTGCCTATTTAGATGATAATTAAGGCCACAACACTTCATTTTGTGAAAACACTGTTATGTAAATACAGAAATTATTTATATAAGAGTAGATATTTACAGGCAACGTTCTTTTGCTCTTGACCCAAAGGAAGAGCCTTATCTTAGGTTTATTAGACAGTTACCAGTAATTGCCTTCATTGCATTTAATTTTGAAGATGTTTTTGAACAGCTTTCTCAAATTCAGAAAACACTGAGTCTAATAATTAGAAGAATGTTACTAGAAGTAGAGAAGAAGAGAATAGGAAAATGGACTGCCAGCCCAGCTCCCTCAGTTTCATTAAACTGGAAACAAAGCAAGTTTGCACATAGAAATATCAGTCATTGCATTTTCTTCTACTTCAGGAAAGTCCACTCTGTTGGGGAGGATTAAACGAGATGATTAAATTGGTACTAAAAGTTCAAATTCCAAAGCAGTAAAAGTCTCAACCTTGGAGGCTGAGCAAAGGGATCTTGCTTTTTAGAGCTTAATTGGCAGCTCTGATTTGTAGCATGTTGCATAGTTGTTTTCAGTTGTGAAATAGTCTGTTCTAAAGAGAGCTTTGCATTATTATTTCAGTTAAAAGCTGGTATTAGTAACAGGCTTCTTCCCTCCTTTATTCAATCCTCAGGTATTGTGAGCTAACAATCCTCAATTTGCTGGAATATTCTAAAATTAATCTTTATACTTCATTTGCATCCTTTTATTATCACCAGTGTTTTCCTTTTAAAATACTGTTGTAAACTTGATACTCATGGCATGAAGTTAGCTTAGCCATAGCCATCAGTACTGTCAAAAGATACTGTACCTTCTTCCCAACACTGGGCATTGCTGATGCCTTCCTGAGCCCCAGAAATCATTTAAGTGTTGCTAACATGTCTTCCAGCTCCCACATCTCGAGCTCTGGGTTTGGTCTGTATGGCAAAGCTCACCTAAGGCTCCTTGCATCTCCCTTTTTACTTGAATAAGGACGTGCCAGAGCAGAAAGATGACCGATCTTTGCCTAAAGAGGAGGAAAAATTAAAACACTGTAATGTGTTATCTTGGAAAGCTCAGCTGTAAAACAGATTCTCTTAATATGCTTTAAAGAAATGGTGGGCTTTGCTGTGTAGAGGGGGTGGGTTCTGTGAAGGCAAGGATCATTAGAGAAAATAATTCTTTCATCCAAGAGAGGAAGTGTAATGATACCTGCTAGTACTGTGCCATTCTTCCAGCTCGATGTTTTTCCTCTAGAAAAAATTAGCATATTTTCTTGTAATTCATACATAACTTCTTTTAGGCTTCAGCAGTGCTATGAAAAACTAATGGAAAAAATAGCTTCCTGAAGAAGAAAGTAGGAGCTTTATAATGTCATACAGAGTATCAACCCTAAAAATGACAGCTATATAAATCGCAAATGTCTGTGGAATTGCTGAGAGCTAGTGGAGATGTTGCTTTTTTTTTTAATTTTTATTTTTTAACTCCCCATCCTCTTTTCTACCTTCCATGTGCCTCTTTCATACTTAAAAGCCCCAGAATGACACAGTGGCCTTCTGAGGTACTGTATACAACATGTAACTTTGTCTGTGGGATTTTTATACTGGAAAAAAAATAAAACCAAACAAACAAAAAACCACACACACAAAACAACAAAAAAAACCCCAACAAACAAACACAGAAGCAAACAAAAAAACAACACACAGAACTCCAGGCTGGTTAGGTGTGCTATAAGCTGGCAATAGCTTTAGCAATGACTTGACATGTCTAGATAACCCAGCAAAAGAAAGGGAACGTCCTCTGCTGTATCTTCTTCCACTATTACACAGCCCAGAGTGTCTCTAAAACAAGCCACATTATTTTACCAAGGTTTCTAAACATACAGTGAAATGGAGACAGTTTCTCAAGAAGTCCTTGCTGGGGGAGGGCCAGGGGAAGTTTACTCTCAAAATGCAGAGCTGGAAGAATTGTAGAATCAGGGAAACATCTAGGTTAGAAAAGAAGAGTTCAGTGTCTCAGCTTCAAATGCTGTCTTCTAGAAAACTTAAAAGACCTAAGGTGCCCAAGTTTCCTTTTATTTTTTTTTTTTTCCCTTGCTTCAAAATATTTTTTAAGTCTCTAGGCTCCAAGTTGTAGACACTTTGAAGTACCAACTTCATATTGAATATGGCGAGGAAAGTCTTCACTGCTTAGATGGAAATGTGTTTAAAAAGGTGAAAAGCTTCAAACAAGTTCATTTTCTCTGCCCGGTTCATTGGGATATTAGAATTCAGGACATGACTTCTGTTCCTGTCTGCATAATGGTTTTATAAGTTAAAAAGCGCCAACAGAAAATTACTATTTTAAATTACTATTACATGGTAATATCATAGCTCTAATCATGCTGCCATAATCCTGGATTTTGTGCTTATTTGTTTTCTGGGATACAATTTCTGTTTATTTGGCCTTTTATCATAGCTGAACTGTTTTATGGTCTGGTTTGTCAGAGCCATTACTGCTTCATCACAGCAATAATTAAATACCGTATTAACTAGTGTTTACCGAATTTCTGACTTGCGAAGATGAACTCATCAAATGACTGCTTTCCTCTGTACCTCCGGGTAGTATGTATTTTGTCTGTATGTGTGTTTTGAGTACAGCAGGATTTCCCAAATTATTGCTATTTAGTCTTTGAGTTATTAAATATTATGGGTTGCTACTATATTGTTTCTCTTTTAGTTAAATTTCTTGTACTATACTGCTGAAGACAAATGTTGGTCTGTTTTTAGCCCTATGTGATTCTTGCTCTATCTACAGGGAACTACATTTAAATAACAACCTGTTACGAGTTTTACCTTTTGAGCTGGGAAAACTGTTCCAGTTACAGACTTTGGGTCTGAAAGGTATTACTGCTTTTTCTTGGTATTGGTGCTTTGTTTAATGGTATCACTTCTGAGATATAATGGCTGTAGAGTGCTAGTTTATAATGTTGCTGAATAGCAATCACAGATGTAGCTGCTTATTCCACATTTATAAATATTGTTGTTTAGAGATTATTATAAAAAAAGAAAAAAAGGGAGTTTAGCAAAGCACTACAAAGAGGTTTGCTTCTCTTTCTGCAGAGTGAGCGGAAGCTTTCTGTTGCTTGTGTAGGAGTTGAATGCAGTGCTGCTTTAAGTTAGAAATAGTCTGCAGTTAACTGTAGATGCACAACTCTGAGATGGGAACACACTTTGCACTGCTGTAGGGTACTCTGCTCTTCATGCAAGCAGCAATTTAAATAATTGTCTGTCTTTTTTTTTTTTTTTTTTTTTTTTTTAAATTTCTCTGACCTATATGGATTCTATGAAATTGCTGACCTTGGGGAAACTTGTATTGCAAAATCAGGAGTACTGAGTGATACAATACTTCTGAACGCTGTTAAGTCTCAAAAGACTGGTTTTCTCCCCCTTAAATTGCAATGTGCATTGTCTATGAGAACTTTTGTGATCTGCTTATGCATTTAGCAGCTGGGAGACTGCTCAGCTATGACTGGCAAATAAAGTCATGGTGGATGTTTCACTCGCATCGAGCAGAGCAAGCAGAGGTGGCTCCTTCATTTGGCCTCATCAGCTCTGCCTGCATGTTGTACCATGGTAATTCTTCACAGTGAGATCCAGCAACCGCCCTTGGGACTGTCTGTCAGAAGACAGACACAGGAGGGAATGGCGTTAACTTCAGTAAAGCCAGTCACGCATCTAGTGCTTTGTGGGATTGAAGACTTGAGACTTGAAACCTTGAAATAGTTCATAGTAGCTGCCATATTTTTTTTCAGAGGTGCCAGCTTTAGACACTGATATGTAAGTCCAAAATGGTTCTGTATATTTTTATTCAATATTTCTTTAAATCTGTTTTCAGGAAATCCACTTACACAGGATATTCTGAACCTTTATCAGGAACCAGATGGGACGCGAAGGCTACTGAACTATTTGCTTGATAATTTGGCAGGTACTGCAAAAAGAAGTAAGTGATCATTCTTCAAACATTTATTTCTGCTGTGCAAAATAAATGTGATTATCACTTGTTGTACCTCTACTTTCAAATCTTCCTGTAGTTTCAACAGAACAACCACCTCCAAGATCTTGGATTATGTTGCAAGAACCAGACCGTACAAGACCAACAGGTACTGTAACACTTTAAGGATTTTTTTTTTCTTTTTTTATTTTATAATAGCTGTTGATCTTTACTATCTACTGAAAAAAAAAATTGTTTAAATTAATCAATAATTTGTGCAGTGCTGACTGGCCAGCTGAGGTATTTCTATCTCAATTGGAACACCTGTTTCCCTTTACCCATCTATTACTATGAAGTAATTTCTTTTTAATTAACATCCTTCTCACAGGAATTGAAACTGTCATCCACAATCAGTTAATACGTGAATTATAACAGGCTTAATTGAACATTTGTTGAATAATAAAAAAAAATTAGTGTAATTTCAAAAAAATGTAGAATTTGTTTTTGTTTTAAGTAACCAATTTATCATCCTTGACTCAGCACTTTTCTTGCTGGTGGGATTCAAATCATGTTTAATTGCTTACTAATTTTTCTGCACGAATTGTTTGAAAGATAGCCTTTTCTATTTACCTGCTGCCAAAAATCTTACTGTATTTCTCAATTATTGCAGTGTCCTCTCTTTCAGGACTGATGTATATTACTCTCCCTTACTGATTTTATTAAGGCTGTTACTTCAAAGGTCATGATGTTAATGCAGCTTGTCTTTTGCTGTCACCTGTTTGTTTTGAAAAATGGGCTTTGGCACCCAATCAGCCTGAGATTGTTGCCTCAATTTGCTAAATCTTCAAACAACTGTCTTTGTTTCTTTTTCCCGAGTTATACTCCCATGTTTGAAAGGAGGTCCCAATAAGCTTCCACGTATCTCAGTGCAGCACAAATTCCTTAGTGCTTTTTAAATACAATCAGAAAACCACAACAAAACAAAAACTAAAATCTGTGCTTCTGGATTACCTGTCAAGTTGCCCCAGACTGTCTCACTATTACTCCTGTTCCAAGTGATTACAGAGAGTAGATGTTCCTTGTCTTTACACCTGAATTGTAAGCTTTTTGATGTGAAAACTTCTGGCATTTTATTTTGCCTGTACTTTTTCACTGTGTAAAGGGATCCTTACCCTCCCTGTGGATCTTTTACAGTTCATTTAAGGTAGATCTTAATTAATCTATTTGAAGAGTTTGCAAACCTTTGTATAGCTAACAAATGTAAGTGTTCAAATACATTTACCTTATTTTTTCACCTGATCTGTTTTACCTTATCACCCTATATATATTTGACCTTATCTTTTTCCACAGTAGAGCATCCCACAGCATGAAGTACATTCATCTGCTATTTACTGCATTAACCGTATAAAGGGGGGTTGGGTTTTGTTTTCTAATTAAATGCTACAAGACAGCTGCTATAAATCCAAACTTGTAATTTGTCTTCCTAGAAGCACTACATTTTTTTTTAGTATAGGTATAACTGCTGTGTCTTGGCTAAAGCAATGTTTAGATTGAAGCAAATGGAGCATGAATAGATAAATTTGCAGAAAACAAAAGCGAAGAGCATAGTTGCGTGTATATATATATCTTGTTAAATATATTGTGTGTAAGTAATATTATTGTTCTGCAGCCTTGTTCTCTGTCATGTGTTACAACGTACTCTGTGATAAATATGCTACCCGGCAGCTCTATGGCTATTGTCCATCTTGGGCATTGAACTGGGAATACAGAAAAAAAGCCATTATGCAGGAAATCCTGAGCTGCAATGCTGACATCATAAGTCTTCAGGTAAAAGATATACTACTACTGCTTTTCCTTTTCTATTCCCATGTGCTGGTTTCTCTATATTAAATGTATTTACAGTAAATGATCTGTTTTCAAAACTGAAAACAAAAGAAAAAGGATGTGGTGTTTAGAACATTATTTGTTGCTTGATATCAAAAGAGTGCTTTTCAGCCCACACGGTTGGAATGTTAACCAGCAGCTGCTGATCAAAGGCATGTACGTGAGGGTGTCTTTGTGCCTGCGTGTGTATATAGGGCTATAATTGACACATTTTCAAATAAAAGGCTTGAGATAATCATAACCCTGGGGATTACGGAAATTCATTTCTATTTTCTTAAAATAGGGATATTGCCTTTAAATTTGCATTCTCTGATTACTTAATTCTTGCATATTTTTCCTCTTAAATCTAATTTGAAAGTGATTAGCATTTCTGAAGAATTGAAATATCATCTGTAAATAAAATCTGTATTTTGCTAATAGTACATTCATGCTGTGCTGCATTATAACTTCATAGGAGGTTGAAACGGAACAATACTACAGTTTTTTCCTGGTAGAATTGAAAGAACGTGGCTACAATGGATTCTTCAGTCCAAAATCTAGAGCTAGGACAATGTCAGAACAGGAAAGAAAACACGTTGATGGTTGTGCAATATTTTTCAAAACAGAAAAGTAAGTGATATGTTTTGCAAAGCCTTCTATTGTGTCTGACTCTCACATAATTTTTTGTGTCTATCTATAGTTCAAAAAGTTTGGCATTAGTTGCTCTTTTTGTAGCTGTTCAGTGTTTCTTTCAGAGCATTCCCCTTGTTAGAAGGAGAGGTCTGTACAAGAGAAATCCTTCTGTGCAGCACTTACCAAGTGTGTCAAATTATACTTGTACAACTGTTTGGATATGACGGTAATAACTTATCTTCCTCCTTCTGCTTCCATTCCTTTGTGTCCACAAGTAAATGTACATGCCAGGTTTGATACCGTTTGGTTCAGAAAAAATTTAGTCCCTCTCTATTAAACCTGCATCTTGGAACTAGAAATGGGTGCAAAATTAGAAACAAGCACTGCTTTTCTATCGTCTCTCTCCCTCCCTTTTAATTAAAACTAAGTTGTTATGAAATATCTGAACATTGCCAGGAAAACTATCCTTTGATTTCACTTTAGGATTTTATTAAATTATGTCACTGAGATTTTTCACATCATAAATGTGTTTGAGCTTTAATTAAAAGGAGAATTATTTATAACATTTCCTTTTGTATCTGGCTGCTGGAAAAAAAAATATATATATATGATGTTGCTTTTCCAGATTTACTTTGGTTCAAAAACATACTGTTGAGTTCAATCAGCTAGCTATGGCAAACTCAGAAGGTTCAGAAGCTATGCTGAACAGAGTTATGACAAAAGATAACATTGGAGTTGCTGTATTGTTAGAGCTGCGAAAGGAATTGATAGAAATGTCATGTAAGTCCTATTTATTTTTTTAATAGATTGTATTCTCTAAATTAAAATAATGACTTCTGTTACGGTAAACCAGAGAAACTAGGTTTTACAGATGAATATAACTTTGCACTTTGTATGCTCAGACATACTTCTTTCCAGGGAGGATTTGAGGAAGAGACATAATATTTAAACAATAAACATTGAATATTTTTTCTTTTCTGCTTACACTGTTTTGCTAAAATATACACAGACTTGAGTTTGAGTGATTTTGTTTTGTGTGGTTGTTTTGTTGTTGTGGGGTTTGTTTTCTTGTTTTGTTTTGTTTGGGGTTTGTGTGTGTGTGTGTGTGTGTGTGTGTGTGTGTGTGTTTTTGGTTGTTTTGGTTTGGTTTTGGGGGTTTTTTTTTGGTTGGTTGGGTTTGGGTTTTTTTTCTTGAAGTTACAGGTATCAAAGTGTCAGTTGGTGTTAGTCTTGTGTTTCTGGGTCATGTATCTTGCATCATTTCAGCTTGTTATTTTCTTCACTGTCATGCTTATACAACCTGTTTGTTCTTCCCTGTCATTCTTAATTTAGTATATGTAAATTGGCTTTATCAGTATCACAGTACTGATACTACTCAACCTGTATTGTATTTATCCAAACGATATTTTCTTAATTCAGATTGTAACAAACAAGCCTTTTAAGAACCACTTCTAGGGAGAGAGAGAACTTAACGTGGATAACTTAAAATTCAGACCTCATTGTCTAATAAGATATGAGCAGTGCCTGCTTACAATCACTGCCTGAGGAAAAATGTTGTAATTTTTCAGAACAACACTATTTGCCTGTAATTAGGATTATCTGTTATTTATGTTAATTCATAGTATTCTTAGATACATAAACATTACCTGTAGCAACACACTCTGTCTGTTAATGGTCTTGAATGTGAAACACAATTATGCCCAATGCTTTGTATCAACTAAAATACTTAGTAGAGTTGCATGACCCTCTTAAATGGTATTAACTCTTCAGGTTATACAGGTATTGTATGTTTGGTTTTTTGTTTTTTTTTTCTTCACCTCAAACATCTTGTTTAAAATTCAGTAACAGTGTTTTCTGTTGCTGACCATGTAAGGTAAATAAATAACTTTATATTTTAGCTGGAAAGACACATCTTGGGATGGAAAAGCAGCTAGTTCTTGTAGCTAATGCACATATGCATTGGGACCCAGATTATTCTGATGTGAAGCTGGTTCAGACTATGATGTTCCTGTCCGAGGTAAAGAACATTATTGATAAAGCTTCTCGTAGTCTCAAACCTGGTGTTTCGGGAGAACTTGGAACCATTCCGCTTGTATTGTGTGCAGATCTCAATTCTCTACCAGACTCTGGTAAGAGTTCTATTTCTTAATTTGTTAATTTTTTTTTTTTTTTTTTTTAGACTGCTTCAAGTGTGTAACAATTTAAATATTAAGGTCTGTTTCTTGAAGGAGCTTTCAACTTAGAGAATATGTTGTTTGATACCATAAGCTCTAAAGGAACTAGAAAAATAGAAAGAAGAGAGAAAAGATAGAACTGTTTATTTTGTTACTGACCTTATTGCCTATACAGTAGTATAGCTATGCCTGGTCTTTCAGAAGCATTTTCATTGTTGTCTTAAAATATAGGAATGGAAAGGAAGAAAATACCTTCCAAAAATAACTGGAAACATGAGTATGTTGCTGATAATTGAGTTTTCTTGATTTTTTTTTTTTTTTTTTTAAGTGTGAGGAGAAGATAAGTTCTCTTTAATTAAAGTTGCCACCATACAGTCTTTTTCTGTAGCTCAAATGTTCTTGTAAAATTCAGTGTATCCCCTACCAGAGAGGGATTCTTCAGAGCACTTTACTAACATACAACTATTTTGTTGGTTGGTTGGTTTGTTTTTTTTCCACTTGCACTTTACAAAGTCACCACCAAGAACAGCACAGGTTCAGTGATTGCCCCCTTGTCTTTCTCAGGTACCCAGCTGAAGTGCTGAGCTCAAGAGCCATCTTTACTTCTTATTGCTAGTTGTTCAATATAATATCCATTTCTGGTCCCCCTTCCTTTTGATCTCTGCTTGGCAACCCTCACCATCTGTTAGGGTTGATAAGAGCAGTTAGTGCTTAGCAGCACTGGAGATCTTGGATTCTTTGTGATGCCAGAAGGCAGGTATCGCTAGTGGCTATTGCAGTGGCCAGTTCAAGTGTCCTCAGAACGGTTAATCAGTTCTTTTACCTTCCAGAACTTTAACACAGATATTTTGAAATTAAAAGGCACAATCATAGTTTTCCAAGACCCAGATCTTGTCAATTTGGCTTTGCAGCCTCTTCAAAGTTAACTTTATTTGAAGTAACATTACAGAAGGTGGGGGGTTTTGGCAACATTTTAACTAAAGAACATTGAAAGCTGGAACTTGAGCCTAGAGGCAAGGAGAGGAGGATATTGACTACCTAGCATCTATGGAATTTTACTTCCACTTTTTCCATCTTGCCTTTCCAGTCTGTTCCTTCTTAACATTCTCATTTTTCCTAATCAAAGTATGTCCCTTTGTTCGAGGTGACACTTACTCTTGACATACATGTACATTGTCTTGCGATGTTTTAAAGGAGCTACTGCTGACTCTATTGTATATGTTAAGGTTTGGCTTATATACAGCATAAAGTTGCATGTATGATGAAGTATCTACATGGTTTTCCTTGATGAACACTTGTTAATACCTTCTTGTCTCTCTGTGTGTCTCCTAATAGGTGTTGTTGAGTACTTGAGCACTGGTGGAGTGGAAACAAACCACAAGGATTTTAAGGAACTGAGGTACAATGAAAGTCTTACTAACTTCAGCTGTAATGGAAAAAATGGAACAACAAATGGAAGAATTACACATGGTTTCAAGTTGAAGAGTGCCTATGAGAATGGTCTAATGCCTTATACGAATTACACATTTGACTTCAAGGTAATGGCTTGGCTGGTATTTTGGAAAAGTTTTCCATTTTGAAGTTTAATGTGATTTGCTGTGCAAAATTGTTCAATGAAGTAGTTAATCTGTTTGGGTTGCTAACAGTAAATTCACCAAATTTATATTTAAAACATAGCAAACTAGAGCCCAACACATCAGTCTCCTAGAAACCAAATTTTCCTTGTTAATAACTTGCAGTAGATTTGCAAGATTTGGGGTGCTGTTTAACCTTCCCTGTAAATAAGATGATTTGTATTTTCATAATCCAAGCTAATTTAAATAGTACAACGGGGCACTTCAGCTGTCAACTGCAAGGAAATAGTCTGTTTCTACTGGAAAACTCTGTGCAGTTGCCCAGGGGAAACAAAGATGGCTCTTTTCAAAATCAGATAAATGTGATTTGAAGCTGGGTAAGAGGTTGGAAATTACAACCCACAAAAGCACAGAAGTGATATAGGATGGACTTTTCTTTTCCTCATCTGTATTGAGCAGCCCAGGGGATATAGGAAGTAGAAGTCTTCTAAATTGGTGATGTTCTACAGAGAAGGAATGGTAGCATTTCACTTCTCGTACTATTGAGCTCACCTTTTATTTGGAAGAATAACTTGAGAAAGTATACTAATAATTTTATTTCTTCTTCTGTTTCAGGGTATTATTGATTACATCTTCTACTCTAAACCTCAGCTAAACATACTTGGCATTCTTGGACCTTTGGATCATCATTGGTTAATAGAGAACAATATAAGTGGTTGTCCACATCCACTCATCCCTTCTGACCACTTCTCACTTTTTGCACAACTGGAGCTTTTGCTGCCTTTCCTGCCTCCTGTAAATGGAATCCATCTCCCTGGCAGGAGGTAGTCAAGTACATTTTAGAGGGCAACCTCAATCTAACTTGTACAATTGTAAAATCTGAATATAGAGGAGTGAGGTATGGCCAACAGGGATTTTTTTTTTTTTCCTTAATAATCTTAATCTTAAATCTAATTATTTGCTAAAGACATAGTAAAAGCCAGGTGCTATCAACAGACACAATTCTGAGCCCAATATACTTTGTATACTGTTTGACAGCGATTGGTGTGTTTGCACCTTTCTTTAATATGTTACAATTAACCTTCCTGTTTCTTTATCCAACATGACATTTTCATGCCTTGAAATAGGGAATTGTTATACAGTATATTCTCTTTGCACAGTTATCTGTAGCACTACTTTTTTGAGGCCAGTAGGAACATCCACAGAGCATTCTTCCGTACTTCACTCCCTCCTTTTTCAGACTTGTTTGTAAAATATAGAATTTGAATTTAGCCTTTATTGATTGTATATGAACAACAGAAAACCTGATTTATGAGATTTTGTACTTTAAAAAAAAAAAAGAAAAATCAGATTTGGAAAATGATTGTATTGTAAACTAAGGCTAAATTTTTATCTGTTTTCATGTGTTATAAAGGCCAGCTTGTAAAAGAGGTTGTCACAGGTTTTCTCTGCTAATGATTTGCACTGTTAGGGTTTCATTAGCCCTTTTGTACTACTTTTTATGTTCAATTGAGAACGTTGCTTTTAAAATCCAAACCTATAAAATCTTAATGTCTTATGGAGATACCTAAATACATTCTGTCTATTTCTGGTTTAAAAAATAAAAAAAGAGAGAAAAGCATAATGTTCTCGCAGAACAGATAAGCTAAGCAGTGAATATAAGTAGACCTGTATGGATTGAAAGGTATTGCTGATGTGTACACACAGATACTTTTCTCATCTCCAATTTTTGAAGTAAAATTGAGGGATCCTTGTGTACAGCTTCTCATTTCTGTTTTAAATACTTGTCCTATCTCCACTGTGCCTGCTTAAATTTGTTCTCAACTAGCACTGCCTGTGCATGCAGAGAGATCCTGTGCATCTTCTTTTATTTTTTTAAATAATGTTAACACTTGTGAAAATTTTATGAAGATACTTTTGTATAAGCTGTGGCATCTCTTTTTTTTTCCTTTGTGAAGCATTGAATATCACACTTTTTGAACATGTTCAGGTTATGGGTACACAGTTTCTAGCTTTTAATACCCATGCACTGCTTCTTTCAGTGTCATTGCACAGTGCTATTTTTCCCACTAAGAATTACTATCATGAGAATTCTCTTCCATTTAAACATGTTCCTCAGTTTCACAAAGTATAATTCCTTGAAGAAAAAAAACTAACCCTGCATTTTCTATTGCTGAAGCAGTGTAAAATAAAATACAGGTCCCAAAGACAATTCTTCAGATCATTTCTTTTTTTTTCTTTTCTTTTTTTTTTTTTTAAGTGACCAAGTCTTATTTTAAAGTGTCAAGCAAGAGTGAAGTTACAGTGTACCCTCAGTGCCATTTGTGTCATGAAGCCAAGTATGTAACAGCTTACAAATTTAACTTGTCTATTTGTATCCTAAAAGGGAGAATTTATCATCTCCTTAAACTAATACAACTCAAATAATCAATATTAAAATATTTTTTAAAAAATGGAGATGGAGAGCTTGGTCTTAAACAGCTTTTGTTTCAGCTGCGGGCAGGGAAGCAAAAGGACACTGAGCATTAAGATAAAAATTTCTAAATAGTGTGAATTTTTATATATAAGAGAGTGGATTGGTAATAACGATTCAAAATTTTATTGCAAAGTAGTCAGCACGTAAGTGTGCTCAAATGTTCTGTTTTAAGCTGAAAGTAAAAATTCCAAACAGTTCGGATATGTAAAATGTACATCTTAAAATTTCAATAGAAGAAATTTTGATCTTGAATCCTTGTCTGGGACCTGATCTCTTGGGGTTATTTTGTTTTGGTTTTATTTGTGAAAACACCAAACATGTCCAGTTTATAATCAGTACATTGAAATGCTGGTAGTATTGCTGTAGTGGACTTAATGCGTAGTGTTACTTTTTTTCTGTTTGTTTTTTTTCTGGGTTTTTTTGTAAAGTGTGAATAAAAGGTGTTTTACTCATGTTTCCTTAATGATGTCTTGGTAATGTACATCATGACAATTTCCAGTGATGATGAGCCAATTCAGCTTGTCAAACTGAGCAAACTGTTTTTCTTTTCTGATTATCTGGATTGTGTAATGAGTCCAGAAAGCTTTACAGAAGGGGAAGGGAAGCACTTACTCAATTTTGTATTTCTTAGAGGGGGATACTTTACTTTAATAGATGCTGGAGCTTGAGTGCACTTGGTAGATTCTAAAGGTTTGAGCTTTATCCAATATGTGTTCTCCTGTATTGCTTAGTCTTAAAAAAAAAAAAAAAAATTGGAATTTATGACACCATGTTAAAATATGGCCCTTTGTGCTTCTGGAGACACAACTCTTCCTGCTTAGTCACCTTACAGTATAAGGGTCCATTTAAATAACTGTTTCCTCCAGCTTTTATTCTAGTCCATCACCTCCCAATTGAAAACCCACTGAATACATTGAAGACACTCCTTTGACTTCACTGGGTTTTAACTGGACTGCAGCTATGTCTTGGGGGGGGGGCTGAAGGAAGGAGAAATGTTTTGAATATAGGAAAAGACCAGATGGCACCAAAACAGAGCTGAGATAAACTTTGTCAAACAATCTTTCAAAGAAAATCTATTCCTGTGTCAAACAAATCTAACTCAAAAGTCTCAGTTTCCAGCTATAACATAGAATAAGGCAATAAACCATGTCTTCACAAAATCAAAATGTTCGCTTCATGGTTTTTAACATAAAATGGTTATTTACAGTATTTTTGTTCAAGGTGGTTTTGGGTGTTGCCATAATGTACCTTCAGTGTTCTTGTTGTAAAAGCACACAGAGCAAAAGTCACAGAATATCCTTGGCGTTGAAAGGATTTATTTAGGTTAGACCAGACTTTTTTTTTTTCCCCTTCAAGTACAGTCGGCCATATTGTGTCTAGTTTTATTTACATTTACCAATAATCCTGGGTGTCAAGGTGTAAATTGAAATATACCTTCAACTAAAATAATTTATTAGATTGCAAGACTAATACCATGAGTTACTGCTTTTAACATAACACAAGTAGGGGGGGAAAGAGCATGTAAGTTGGTGCATGTTGAAATTATTTTGTCCTTTAAGCAGCTTAAAAAAAAGGTGAATTTGGCTAGCATTTGGCATAAGTGACTTTAAGACCATTGTATGTATGCATCTTTGAGGTATCTTCAAATCTCTCAAGATTTATTTTATTTTAGGGCAGACTTAGGAAATAGGTTATGGTTTCATTTTTCAAGCACGCAAAACCTGTATGAAAGACAAAATAATTACAACACCTTGGGGGGGAGGGGGGTGGAACCACAACTCTAATTACACTGTTAAACTTTTAAAAAATTCAGTTAACCGCTTAAGTAGCAAGCCTTTTTCATCCAGCCGGACACAGTATTTTTTAGTATGTTAACTGCTATTCTTTTCTTTTTGGTTCCATAAATTTGTAACACTTAAGTGTCTTGGTATGTTTAAGTAGTGTCTAAAATAGAATATCTTAGTCTTTATTCACAGTACTTCTGTATAATGTGTAATGCACTGGACTAACTCTTGTTTACCATTCATGTAACAAAAACCAGCACATTATCTGCACTAAGCTCAAAGAATGTTGCATTTGTCTATAGGCAGCTCTTCAATAAGATAAATGGGAAACTGAATATGGTCTGATGGTAAACAAGGGCTTTTACTGTTCTCTTCAGTGGAACTTTCTTCTTGGTCAAATTTTAACTAGTTAGTATTATATTTATATACAGGGTCTTCTTTTTCTTTACCAATGTATTTTCCTACTCATAGCTGACCAATAAATCCAATATCTGTTTCAAACCTTCTTGAAGTCTAATTCATATTTTAACTTAATTCCTGAAGAGTTGCACATAAAGCCAGAGTGAGTGAAGCGTGTTAAGGGTAAAATGGAAGTATGTAAGAAATTTAATAATCCCAGACTTTCCTGTACTTTGTGTTACTTTCTAGAGCTAGATTACAAAGTGATGACCTGATTCTTAATGCCTCCAGAGTTTGTGGAAAACCCATGTCCAAACCTACTCCCATCCCAACCCCATGTCGTCTTCTCTGGCCATCGTCTGACCTTCCCAAGGCAGTTAATAAGATTATTTGTGCAGTAGGGTCTACGGGTTTTGTCTCGGTCCTTGGGGCCTTGCTCCTTCTTTCCCCTTCCCTCCCCACCCCAGAAAACCCAAGATAGATGTGGGGTCTGGCACCAGGAAGGAATTCAAAGATTCTGTTAACTTACTATGGAAGGGGAACAAAGTGAAGATTTCTTCCATCTCTTTTCAGGAATGAGGTTCAGCTAACTTACCTTTATTTTAATGTTACATTCTTTGGGGGGGAGTTCTGCCTCAGGGTGAGGCGTAACAGTGCAGACTCTTATGTTTTATGTGATGTTCCCATCACTAGCAGTAGAAAAGATCATCTGAGCATGCTTCCTGTGTAAAACACTGAAGCACGCAGGACATCGCCCTGGCCCCCCCTTGTCTCGTCAGAACTCAACATTCAGTACATTTGCACTGCTTTGCTTAGAAATAAATTATCTAGTTTGGTGTTTCTGCGAATACCACACCCAGGAGAGTGTTCAGTTGGTTTGTACGTTTAGAATTTGCTGTCTTGGAGCAGCAGTAAGTCCCCAACAGTGTGATGAGTCCATTGCAGACTTAGCAATGATTTCTCATCAGTTGTGTCTCGGGTGAGGTTTTAATCCCGCCATCGCGATCTTGCCACTAGATGGTGTGTGTAACACAGGCTTGGTGTGCACAGTTACAGTGAACTCTCAGAGTGCCAGCCAGAAAGCAGGGCTCCTAGCGCTATACTTAAAAGAGTATTTCTGGGAATCCAGGTCGAGGAACAAACTTTTTTCAGTGGCAGCAGTTGGTTTGGTCCATGCCAATTAAATACCAGCTTTATAAATCATAGAATCATAGAATGTTTTAGGCGGGAAGGGACCTCTAGAGGTCATCTGGTCCAACCTCCCTACACAAGTAGAGACACCTCTCTACCTGAGGCAGGTTGCTCAGACCCCCATCAAGCCTGACCTTGAATGACTCCAGGGATGGGGCCTCCACCACCTCTCTAGATAGCCCATTACAGTGGTCTATCACCTTCACATTAATGAACGTTTTTCTAATATCCAATCTAAATCCAGCTGTCAATGATGGGAATAAAATTACATGTTACTCAGTGGTAAAATCATTCTGTGGCTTACACTTGCTGCATTTAATCTAATTAATTTGTGTTTTAAGATTACAGTTGTTATGTGGTTTGAAATTTGATTTTTTTTTTTCTCTTAAATAGTATCTGCTAACCTGGCATAAATATTGGGAGGTCTGGCTGCAAGAGTGCCAAAATGAATGGAGTGCCTGGTGTGCTGTCCAGAGAGTGCATGGGGAAAAGAGCACCTCTCACTTAAAAAGATTGAATTGAGATTGTGTTCTAGGGTCCTAAGCCAGGTGGGAGAAAATCTTTTTCCTTAACTTGCATTAAAATAACTACAGCTATTTTAATGTAATTGAATACAAAACCGCTCTAGCCAGACTCTTGAGTTACTGGTCCTTCATATCCTTTGTCCACCTGCTCTTCAGTGATAGTACAAAGTTGGGTTTGTGCCTTACAGGGTGGGAATTTTCCAAATCAGTGCAGGTGACTGGCTTTTCTCGTCTACTGACATGGATAGAGCAGAGGAGCCTTAAAACGACTGGACTTGAGCCCAAAGAGAGAGAGGGAAGGAGGAGAAACAGAAAAAGGTGAGAGGACAAGAATATGCAGGGTACATTGGGTGACATTTTGGAAGAAGCTGCACTTCATTAAAGGTGAGTGTTCCAGTTACTTTCATCTTCTCCTCCTTGCCCAGAGGCACTAATTGTTTGTGCTCTAAATGTTCACTTACTCTGCAAGGAAAGCAGTAAAGCTAATTAAGCTATGGGGACCTTTGGTACATTTGAATATTTTCTTATTCCAAAATAAGCCTGGTATTCTCACAGGTTATCAATTTTTAAAAGATAGGAAGGTATGTTCTGGTTAAATCTCAATGTTCAGTGGACAAAATTAATTTCTCTTAAAATTCTAGATGTTTATTGTAAAAAGACAAAGTACATAAAATAACAACATATATACATTCCACAAGGATTTAAGCTTCAGCTAATTGTTCCCAGCACACTTTTTATTTCCTAGTTAGTTAGTTTACTTTTTCTAGTTTTCTATTTTTTTTCTAGTTTGAGGCAAAGACTGCTCCCTTTGGGTGCCAATAGTGAATGAACAGTAGTTTCTCACTGTAGCTAATGGTATTGATAGCTCTTCAGAGACTAGATTTATTGATTTTATTTTCTTTCTTCCTTTTCAAAAAATAGCATACAAGTTAATAGTCAGATTTTTTTGACCAAGAGAGCTAGACCTGTTTTACTCAAATACCTGAACCACATGCTGGTTTTGCTGACCCTGGCAGGACAGCATCACCAAGGCACAGATTAAATGGGGAAAGCCGAAAAATGCACAAGCATTTCTTTTAACCATGTTCTCCCCTCCCACCTCTCCCAGATAAATCAGTGGGAGAGCAGAGCGATAGGAATTGCATAGGAGTTGCTCTTGTGAACAGCGTGGGGTGGAGGGAAACATCCTGCCTGACAGCATCTCTGGCAACATGGCAGGGCTGTTGCTTCTAATGTGTCAGTTACTTGATGAGTCTACACCTTTTCTTTTCTCATTTAGTTCTCAGCAGTTTCCTAGTCTCTGTGGGGACACAAGCCAGGCTCCAGTGGCGCGTCAGAGTGCTTCACAGTCAGCAGAGCTGTGTGGTGTTGAGATGCTGTGAAGCAAGTTCTTACTAGCACTGTATAGGTCTCATGCAGGTCATGGGGCACATGAGCTGCCATTTGTGGAAGAGCTACTGCTGCAGTCTCAGAACTATCAGTTACAGGTTGCTGTGCAAAGGAAGTGAACAGAAATATTTAATACCTGCCTTGGTTAACACCTCTGAGGACTAAGCTTCATTTGTCTCAGTGTGGTCATGAGTATTCCAGTAAAAAAGAGCAACTATATTCAGTAAAAAGTCTTTTGCCCAGAGAGAAAGGTGCAAACCTAACACAGTTACCTTTCAAATTGCATTTTGATTTTCAGATTCTTCATTCATGAGTTTGTAAAGAGAATGAAAATACATAACATTTTAAGGCAATGTGTAAAACAGCTGAAGGTTTATGCTTCCTTAGCTGCTCTCTGGGAAGGCAGTACTTCTGTATTAGTGTGGGTTATTCCTGAAAACACTTGCACATACTAAACTAGAAGTATTTCTGGTGTAAATTTAGCTAATAGACTACAGGGAGGTCTAGGATTACTCTCAGTAATGTTTGCTCCCTTAGGTGGAATCCTTCATCCAGGAATCAGTGAGAGAGGAGGGAGATGAACAATAGGTAAAAATTTGGGTCTTGGCCCAAGACACCCAACAGGAAATTTTCCATTAAGACCGCTGGGTTTTCACTTGGAAATCAAATACTCCAGGGGTACAAAATAATGAAGTTACTGCATGTGCATGTAGAACAGACTGTCTTCTCTGCAATCTATCCTAACCCACCCACCCATGGCGGGCAGGGAGGGCAAGTGTCTGACCTGCAGCACCAAACATGGGAATTCACATTCCACTGAACTGGGTCTACATTGCTGGGTCCAGCACTGAGTCTTTGGTGTGGCTGTACCATTTAATTAAGCTCTCGCATTTGTTGGGGTGAAAACTGCAGTTTCATCTAGTTACATCATCTTCAGTAGGCAGCCTTTTTGTTACTGTCTTACTCTTGCCCTGTAGGAACTATTGAAATGAATAGAAAGAACCCACCCAGAACTGCAGCAAATGCTCCTTTTTTCCCCACTATGATTCTTTGCTGGCTGTGAAAAACTTGTTTCTATATTACTTTTTTTTCTTACAAATCTTCCTCCTTCCCCTAAGTAAGAATTATTCCCATTCTACAGAAAGCAAAAAGAATTCAGGAGGACAGTAATTTGCTGGAGTTCCTAAGTGTCTGGGCTGAAGAGCTGATCCTGCCTGCAGTTCCCAGCTCAGACTCCTCAGTCATTTCTGCTCCTGCATGTGAATGTCACCTGGCAGGAGCTGGAACATAATGAGGGCGCCATTGTTCTGCATTCCATTGCATTCTGCAATGGTACAAGGAGAGTAGAGAGCCACGGCTGTGTCCTGTCCGGAGTAGCTCTCTCCACAGCATGTTGAGCAATGTGCCTTCAGTCCATCAGGTGGGTTGGTTCCACCCTCTGTCCCCAGTGGGAGAAATCAGCACAGCACACTGCTTTATTTTCATCATGATTTGAAAAATACACTTCTACTGGTGTACATAAAAAAATGCACTTCATACAAGGTTCTGAAAGCAGTGGTTCCTTAAATATGACTACAAAGGTCCTGATCCACAAAGATACTTAAGGCTGTGATGTCTGTTGATGCAGCTGAAGTATCTTGGGAGCGGTGTGGACCAGAGTGTGAGTGTTTTGTACCAGAAGCAGTAAAATCTTATAGTCCAACTGTTTTAGTATGACCCAAGGAAGAAACACTTCCCTAGGAAAGAAACAAAAAAAAAGCTCTATTTGTGACAAGCTGCCATGTAAAAGTAGCCCTTGATACTGCTAATGAGAAAGGAAAGAATTCTAATAAATCCTAATTAGAGAGTTGCAATAGCCAGGTCCTCAGGGCCCCACCATGTCTCAGAGTCTGTATTAAGTGTTGCTATTCCTGGAAGAGCAGGCACTGAGGAAAAGGGAAAACAAAGTACAATTTTGTAAAACATTTTGAGCTTTGTTTTGGAATGAAGTTGATAACATTGACCAAATGCCATTGGATTAGACAGATTTCAGTGGGGAGTCTTGGGGAGGGTTTGCTTCCTTGGAAATTTTGGCAGCAGTTGTTTTCATTCTTATTTTCAAATACCAAAATTTCAAAGGCAATGGGCATCCCAAATGCCTGCCAAGCCTAATGGGATGACATTTAAATATTTACATGTTTTCCTTTCTGTCCCATGTTGTTTGCAATGGATTGTAGAAAGAAAGATTTGTCTTTGGGCACAGAATCTGAAGATTTCTGCTCTCTGTCTGAAATCACCAGGTAATTTTCTGTCACAAGCATTATCCTTAGGAAGACGATTCTCTCAGAATCCATTTGTTGGAGACAGTGAAATTTAATGAAGAGAACTGATGAGCTTGGAGAGGGTCATACTACCCTTGCTGTCACATGCAATATGTCATGCCTTCTGGCCAATTGTGCCAGCATCATTTTTATAGTGTTGGAAAAATTTGCAAAGATCATAGACTTTTTTTTGTCAGCATCTTTCTACCGAAAAAGAAAATTTTGGAAAAAATTATACAATTACACTGGGCACCCCAGGCCCAGCTACTACCTCCATAGTAGCCACCTCCATGGAGCAGCTGGTGCATATCTGCCTGCCTGTAGAGTGAAGTCTGTGTTCCACTGAGGATTTTGCTGCTTTGCTTATTTGCAGCAAGACCCAATTTCTTTTCCTTTCTTTGGTGGCAGAAACCATCACTGCCATTAGCCTCCCAACACTTCCCTAGTATACCATGTGTTGGCTTTTCGATTCAACTGTTACACCTGCATGTTTTTCTGATTGATGCTATCACAGTTAAATAATTAATTTTAATTATGTTTAGAAAAGGGTTTCAGAGTGGAAACACAACCAGCTCATCTATAGTCAATTTATTGTGCAACTCATTCTCTTCTTGAGAAACTATTTGATCTGAAGCTTAAAGGGAACAGAGAAGGTAAAACTTCTATTTCTTTAAACATATGTGAGGAGGGTTTCATCACATGCTGTACCATGGATTAGTCATCACCCTGACTCTCAGGGTCTTCCTAAAGCAGGCACTGCTTTATTGTTCTAAGGAAAGAGAGCACACTTTGCAATAGATGCTGCTATTTGCTTGTTGCTATAAAAAGATTGGGAAAGGGAGATGCAGAGGAATCTGTTTAAAAACCAGCTGGTACCAGCTCAGCCCTTCAGGGAAGCACAACGCTTAATTTCTCTTGTATTTCTTTGACCCAGTTAGCATTGCACAAATGTTCCTGATCACCGGACTGTCTAACCCTCTCTTGAATCCTGCTAAATTTTATCTTGTTGACATCCTGCAGCAATTAATTCCAGGAGCTGACCCTGCACAGCAAGAAGACCTGGTGCTTTCTCTCTGAATCATCTACTTCTCATTTTCCATCTGTGTACCCTTGTTCAGCCAACAGGTTTTAAGCAGGGCCAGCTCTGTGCTGGAATGCAGCAACCAGCCTCTGAGCCCAGGAGCAGCAGGTTCTGCTCCTTGTCCCTGCCTCGCACACAGCTGCACTGGGAGGTAGGCTGCACACTTACTGAGCAGCTTGAATGTCACCTCCTAGTGCCTTGCAGAAGTGGCACTGCAGAGGTTTCAGGTTATGCTGGTGCTGAACGAGGCCCAGGAACAGCAGCAGAGCCCAGCTGCAGCTTCTCTAGCTCATCCTTACTTGCTCTTCCCAGGCAGGAGCAGGACCTTCTTTTGCCATCACTTAAAACTGCTTCTCACTGCAGTGTCAGCTGCTCAGACATCCATCTGTCCTTAAACTGGGGTTCTGAGTTAGGACCTGGAAGTGTCTGTATTCAAAACTGGACATGATCAATTTTGCACTTATATTTTCTTACCCTAAAGACCCAGAATATTTTTGACTAACAGCACTGGCTCTGCTGTCAGCATGGACCATGCACAGGCTCTTTTGCTCTTTGTGCATATCAGCCTTGATCTGAAGCACCCAGCTCATCTCACTAAGGTTTGAATGGCTCACAGGCTCAGCAAGTTGGGGATGGCCGCTCTCCGTGCTTTCATACAGCACCCAGCTAAGCAGGACATGATGTGAAGTTGGCATTGCTAACCCATAAAGGCCATCTGTGAGCAAACATCACAATTTGTTCTGTGCAGTTCAGTGCTTCTATAGCATGAGCTGAGAGGGACCATAAAGAGCATCTTGGGCAAAGTTGGTGTTTCTCATGTAATTGCTTTGGAACCTGGACATTCAAGATGTGGCATATCCCTTTTCTGAAGCTGGGCAATGAGCCAGGTTAGCTCCACATGATGTTCTATTGAGTTGGGAAGATATAAAACTTGCAGTCCAGCACGGCTGGTATAAAACAGAAGGCATTTTCTCTCCTACATAGTTGTGACCAAGGGAAAAATAAAGTACTGAGCTAAATTCAGGTGACTTGTAGATTCATATTCCACCATCAGATGAGATGCCTTGTGTGACCACCCTGCTTTGCAGAACAGAGACCTGATGGTCAGAGAGGAGAAAAGCCACTGCAAGTTGTGTGAAGGGCAAGAAGATAAAATGTTGTGGTTAGCACAGTTTTTGCTAAGCTCACCACAGGCTGATAGACTTTCAGATAGGTTAATTCAAATGCAAAGACAAGAAATGGTTGACAAAATACTAATATGCACAAATAAATTGACTAATAATTTAATAAGCTCATCAGCAGCAATTAGAAATCTGTGCTTTAAATGCAGCAGAAAATTATTCCCATTATAGCCCATTCCAAAGCATTTACAGGCTCCCTTTGATTTCAAATGGCATTTGGTCAAACATGATGTAGCAACTAGATGGTATTCCAAAAATGCCCATATTTTTCTACAGCTCCTCACAACAGTCTTCGGAAGTGTTGCCTCCAGGAACATTAATTCCAGGAAGGCTGCGATTGACAGGAACATTATATCTGTATTTACACAACATGTATTTTGCATCAGCTCTAGCTCGTGCCAGGCAAATTAAATGACGCTTGAGAATCACAGAGCACAGGAAAAAGCCATGAGGTCAAGATGTGGTGCCTCAGGGGTCATCACTGGTGTCAACTGTGACCCACATAAGCAGTGCCAGCCACAAAAACACACATGGGCTCTGGTGAGCAAGGCAGTGAGCTATGCGTGAATGACCTGAGTGTGCAAACTCAAGCAGAAAAGCTTTCAGTCATCAGTTCGGATCTCTCTTCTGCCCATGGTTACAGCTGCAAATGCAAAACACTTCCCCATTAATCATGTTGCTGATGGGACACACAAGGTTTCCATTCAAAGCTAAAGGATTCCTGCTTAGTCACTAAATGCAGTTTAACTTTATTGTACACCATTTATTATTACTCTCCACTTAGGAAGGCACAAAGTTAATTAAAATAGGCTCTCAATGAGCAATTAGGCCTAACTGCAAGCACTTCAGGGCACAGGGAAAGCCTGATGCACTATCCACAAAGCCCCTGCTTTAAGCAGAGGGACCCTGTGTCCTGCCTCAGGCTTGGGGCTGATTCCCTTAAATTAGGCCCCATGTTTTCTCTTGGAGCTGTCCTGACCCTAACCAGTGACAGGAGCTTAAAGTTTTGGGGTTTTTTTTTTCTTAAAACAGAAATAGATGGTTTTATCCTAACTTGAGAATTAAAAATCTTTTTTAACAACTGCTTTTGCTGACCTCACTCACACATCTCCTGCATCTGCCTGTGTGTAGCCCTTAACTCTGTTCCAGCTTGTCTCTGGTCATTATGACCCCTTACTCAGAGAGATCCGTTTATGCCCTATCCCTGTCTGTGATCATGTTGCACTGGCTCATACTTAAGTTTCTGGTTAACATCTGTCTTCCTGGCTGTCTGTGCTGGCACAGGAAGGTCCCTCCTGCTGTGGATGAGGGTGTCAGTGGGCTGTGGCTGCTGCAGGAGTTTCTGAGCTGCTTCTGATCACCAGATCCCATTAGCAAGGCTCACAGAGCTTTTTATTCTTTGCCTTTGGTTTGAGCTGATTGGTATTTCTGTCATTTAAAAGACAAGTATTTGAGGAAAGAGCGAGACAGTTTTGTTTCTACCTCAGCATCTCTGTTTTGTGAATTCTGGTTGTGATTTTGTGTCCAAATTCATATACTGTTTGCAGCAGTAAAAGGCTGCATGATCATGCAAGCAAAATTCCATGTTAGCCCATAGATTGCTTGTGAACTGGTTGTGAAGGCTGAGACTGAAAGCTGCCAGTGGGATTCGGATACCAATTCCCCATTCAGATTAATCCAAATCCCTTCGGCAGTTCTGATCGTCTCAATAAATGAGATTTTTCTGCCAGTGACTTCAAATGCAGAGCCTGCCATGAGATTGGCCACAGAAACAGCACGTCTTTTATCTCACTCCGTGACCTAAATTCCTAGGTAAGGTTTTCTTTCTTGTCTCGGAGCATTTCTGAACAGGCTGCAACTTCTGCAGGTTTATCCCGCCTGGTGATTCCTCAGCTGCTGTTTTGTACAAGGGAAAACACAGGGTGGAGCATTTCCCACCAGCCACGGGGGTATGTCCATAGGGCAGTGTGGTCACCAAAGAGGGGCAACAGGAAGAAAAGTGCTGTAGAACTGTGTTCCACATAATTTTATCTTATTTCTTTTCCTCTGGTAGGATGGCAGCTCTCAGGGTGAGGGGCTGCCCCACACCCCCACTCTTCACCAAGCCAGCCTGAAGTGCATCCGTGAGACGTAGAAGATGCTGTGTGGCTGCAAAACTGCCCCACCCAGGGAATTGCTGCAGTATTTAATTGCCTAGTGATGTCATGGGTGCTGATGTGCTCATCTCCAACAGAGGCGATAGTGAAGAAGGTGAGGGCTGTGCTTTTAAAACCAGGATATATCTGAACCTGAAGGGTGGCTGAAGCTAACAGAAACAACCTGCTATCTCTGTCCAATGTAAACCAGTTTCCTCTTCTCATCTCTGTCACAGCCTTTACTGCACAGCTGGAATCCCCTCAGCATTTCCCTCCTGCTGGGAGCTGCCTTGCTCACAGGTACCACCAGTCCTGTGTTTCTCTCCTCTCACCCTGCTGCCTTGTCACTCCTGTGACCCTAATTTGACTGTGTTTGTCCCCATGTTTGCTGCATCCCAGTAGCTTAATCTTCTCTTGCAAAAAACAGTTGCTCGAGTAGAACCTTAGTTTTCAATAAACAAGAAGTTTGCCCCAGAAAAAGGCAATTCAGTCGCGAGCTTCATTCCTCCAAGGCTTTTGCACCTAGCTTCAAACATCTAGTGCTCAATGGGCATGTAGCAGCCTGCTGTTGAGCAAACCTGGGACTGCTGCTGGGTTTACAAAGTCCCTCCAGCCCTGAGCCCAGCCCCGCCCTTCACCCCAGCCCTGCAGACCACAGCACTGCTACCTGTCCTGTGTAAGAGGAGTTGGGGGCTTTTCCCAGGGCATCTTGAGTTGCAGCTCTAACCTGCTCCTGCACCATTTTGCTCTGGATATTGCAAAATCTGCAGAGCCAGGAGCAGCAGGATTTGCTCTGCTTTGAGTCCTGGGGCTGGTCTCTTCTCTGGACATGGCACATCTGTGCACCGGTCCCTGCTCACAGGTTTTAGATCTCTAAGGAGCTCTGCTGAAAAAGTTGATGGGTTTTAGACACTCAAAGGATTATGTGGCAGCTGAGAAGAGCTCAGAGTGTTGAGCATCAGCTACCAAAGGGTTGAAGTGTGAAGGTCCTTTTATGCCTTTACCATGAGGATGAATGTTTTAGCTACAGCACTGCTTTTGCACAGCTTGGCTGGTTTTAAGTGAAGCAATTGCCTAGGTCCTGGGTATGGAGGACCTGACCCTGACAAGGCAGAAAAGCTTTGAAGTCATTGAACATGTGGAGAAGGAACCCAGGAGCTGGTTCTCTTGATGACCTGGTGGGGTGAGAAGCTGTTTGGGTAGCAAGTCACAAGCCCTCATATTGTGGTCCAGCCCTACACTGAAAATAATTAGCCATGGTTCTGCAATAATGGAAACAGCAGCTCAATGTAACAGTTTTATTTGTTTTCTCTGTCAAAAGCAGTGATACATGCAGTTGGTACAAGACTTTGTAGGCATTAGTGTCATAAATATTCACATGGTGAGAAATCAAAATGTCAGCAGGGCAATGAGGACAAGCATCCCTCAAATCCCAGCATTAACCTGAGAAGGAAGGGAAAGACCTGGAGGGGGCAGAGGATGCTGGCACCTTCCCAGTTCAGCTCTCTCCATTGGCTCTAATAAATGCTGGAGCCACCTTCACTTTTGTTCTTGCTGTGTGGTTAGTTCAAAAAAGAAGATGAAAAGCAGTTGTGCTCCGTAGTGCTAATGAATTTCAATGGGGGAAAAAATGCTTGAGGTAAGAAATGTGAGAATAAGGCGCTCAAATATGCTCACCTTTTGATCCTTGAGCTTATTTGCACTCATGTTGGTACTGAGCTGAAGTTGCCTTCTGATTTAATCTACTTGAGGGTGGTTTAGAAATTGCTTGTGAGCATTTTTATAATTGCAGCTTTCTTATGATATTTCCCATCTTAGTTGCTGTTGAACAAACAGCCTGGTCTCTCGGCTCTCCTCTGTGCCAAAATATTTATTCCTAGTAGTAGTAATGATAATTAGGCTGGTATTGCTTTGCAGTTTTTCTCACCTACTTCTTTTGCCTGGCTACGGAGAATGTGGTACCAAGCACAAGTACAGGAGGTTGCTCTGACTGCCAGAGAAAGCACCAATGAGACAGTTTCTCTGGTCTCCAGGTTGCAGCAAGGGGATGACCTGGGTGCGGGCTCACCACACCATGCCAGGATCTCACAGCAATGCGGGAATGCTTCTCTTCCTACAGACATCCCACGTAGCACTCACATCAACTGGACTGGTTTGTGTGTTGTGTGCTGGATGGTTGTAACATGCAGATGTGGTCTTTTCATGTTGCAGTCTCACAGCGCCTGGCAAAGCACAGTCAGTGCTGTGAGCCTGGTGAGAATCTAGAAGCACAGATATGCAGAGAAACTCAGAAATTATAATTTCACATTCAGTTCCTGTGAACGCCAGTCCAGCATCCCCAGGCTGCCCCTCAGCCACAGCTGCTCCTCTTGTTGTGATGCTGAGCCTGTAGAGCTGCGTGCGAGCTCCCCCGGGGAGTGGGTGCTTACGGTGTGTAGTGTGGCTGGTGCGGGTGTGACAGGGCAGTGACCAGCACATCTGGTTTTTTACAGCTGGCATCGCAGTTTGTTACAGCTCCAGGACAGCCACAGTGTGGGCAGGGCAAGGCCCACGCAGGGCTCCTAGCTGTCCTCCTGCCAAGGGTAAAGCAAGGAGTAAAGGGAACAGAGTTGTGCCAGGGTAAGCAACAGGAAACCCCACCCCAAGGAGTTGTAGTATCCTCCATGTTGTCCTCTGGCAAAGCCTCATAAAAGACTTCTTATGATTTTTTAAAAAGTATTTCTTTATGTTGCTGCACTAACAGGTGACTTATCCAGTGGCATTCTGGTGTTGATGCAGTGATCTATAATGGGTCTCCTAGTAAAAGTATATGTCTGCGAGAACACATTTAGTAATGCCCATGCATCAGTAAAAATGTTCCTTTCAGAATAACTGCACCCAAGTGGGAGCAACATCTGGCTGCTTGGCATTTGCTGGAAAACACCCTTAGTTTGATGCTCCCACAGGTGACTTCTCCTCCAGAACAGATGGGGTCTGTAGTCTCTCCAGCTTGTCTTCATGCTCAGGGCAATAGGTGGGGGGGAGACACTTTATGAACTGTTGCCTTTCCAAAATGAGAACTAATTGCTTCTTCCTTGTGGATGAGACTCTGAATTGTCCCTTTCCCTACTGATGAGGGACATGATGGGTCACAAAAGTCTGCCTGACTAGCATGCACATTCAAGCCATGTTTTCTGCATTAGGACTCCAGGGAGAGCTTCGAGAACACAGGGTGGTTATATCTTGTGAATAAAATTGTTCTGAGCAGCTACTTCTTCACACTTCAGCAATGGCTGGGAGCAAACAAGCTTTTACTTTTGCTTCTTTCCAGATGCATCTGTGCTCTGAAATCCAGTTATGGATAATGGCTTTTTTAGGTACCTGGAAACACTCAGAGTATCTCTGCTTAGTGGGGACATCACCCATTACATTTTTGTCACAGTGAGAATTTTCTCTCCCTTCTTTTTCATTGGTGCTTACTGTACTGAGCAAACAACTCTGCCTTCTTACAGAGCAGCGCAAGACTGGATTTCCTACCAGCTTCCATCTGGCTGCGGATGGCGACAGCTCTTCACCTGTAATGAACACGGGGCTATTTTCTTTCTGACTCTGGTTGCTCCCTAAAACTATTCCCTCCTCTCTTCTGAGATTGTTCTTCTCTGAGTAGCTCACTTCTTTCTGCACTGGTCTTGGGGAGGGAAGCCTTGGAAAAGCAAACACTCGTGGAAAATTGGGGTTCCTTGTGGCTATTTCTTTCATGGTTTGGGGATGAAGTTCACTGTTTGGGGTAGAAGAGTTGTTCTGTGAGTAACCAGTACTGGAGCTTTTACCATATGAAGACTTGGAGTAGCAGAGATTGCCTGCACAGGTGTAAATCTGTGCCAGGGGGTCCTCTCTAGACCAAAAGTTAGCTTCTGCAGGCATGACTTTTCCCGGTGGCACCACAGTTGAGATTAAATCGGTCAATTTACATTTAGGTGTTTCCTGCTGAATCCCCTCAAGGGATGGAGACCATGACATGTCTTCAAGGGTCTTCAGGGTCTTTCTGTCTTGAATCTTACAGGTGCTTTCAGGAAGGCCAGGAAAGGTGGGCCTGGCAAGGTGGCAGATGGATTGGATGTAGTCATCGCTGGAGTACAAGTCTGGGCTGGCTGCAGTGCTTCCAGTGCATTTTGGGATGCTGGTTGAATCTTCCATCGCTTCCTCGTGGGTTTCGCATATGGTTGGGAGAGGCTTTGAAAGACTCACTCTTATTCGGGGTGCCATGGCTGCAAAGAACAGACCAGACATGATCAGCATGTGAAAGGCAGCTGTGGTAAAGAAATTCTGGGCGTGTTTCCGTAAAGTCCATGCTACCTGATCCACCTGATGTTTCCTTGTGGTAAACATTGGTGTTTACAGAAACTGCATTTAAAAAGTTTTCTGGCATCACTTTTATCTCCATGGTTTCATAAAGAGCCCATGTATACAAAAGACACCAAGTAATTAAGTGCAGTAGAAAATAAAAGGTAAATTATTGCGATCGGCAATGGTGCTCCCTTCTGAAGCAGGGCAAGGAGCCAGCAGCTGAAGCAGTGTGGCTCAGGTGCACTGTCCGGGTCATAGCAGCAAGGGACAAACTACTCTCCTCATTTAATACTCCACTGGTCTGTCCACTGTAACAGGGCTCTGACTTCACCTCGTGTCAGGAGGTGATCTCAACAGGAGAGGAGCTGACCTACCCCTATGGGAAGCATCACCTAAATAAAAGGACATTACAGCTGACCTCCTCTCAAAGTTGTAGGTGATAATGTGCAAACATGTTCATTTTCATCCCTAATGGTCGGTCACAAACATAGTTATGACATGGTAGATCCTTCCTACGTAGAGACAAAGGGGTTTAATACATGTCTTTTATATTCAAATAGTTATCCTCAACACTTTTTAGGATAGATTTCCATCAAACTGTTCCCACCAGTCAGTTACACCTTTTTTACAAGTATTTTGTGTTGAAGTGTTTGCTAAATGTACAGAGATTCCCCCCCCCCCAAATATCTCGCCCTGTGCTTTGCTTATCTTGCCTTCTGGCAGAAATAACCACATAGCCTAGATACAGTTTTTCTCTTTTACTATCTCCCCCCCAATGGAATTTTTATGTGAGTAATCTGCTGACACAGTATCTCTTTGTTGTGTGATTAAACACAAAAGTGCTTTGCTAGCTATTTTAATGCCTTGCTTGTCATAGCTGGAAATAAATCTGGCTTTGCTGAACCTCCCTGCAAAGCTGCAGATCACATACGGAGTGCAAGTGAGCAGCTCATGCCGAGCCCTCGGTAGAGCTCACAGGGTGTTCATCCCTCCCCAGGCTGCTGCTGGCTTTTACTGGTCTTTATCTCAGATGATGCTGCTAAAGCCAGCCAAGCTGGGATTTCTGAACTGACAGAAGGAGATGATTATTTTAAACTTTATAGCCTTTTTATTTCCCGGTCTTTATTCTGCCTGCTCCTTTCTTCTCATTTCTTTAAGCATTAAGAAGCAGGTTTGTTCCACCGCCTTCCCCTCCCACCCCTTGCCCAAGCTCAGCAGTGTTAGGACAGGCCTGCTCTGACCCTGGTTCCAAGGAGGGCAGCCAGATGCTTCAGATAATGGACACAGGCATGTCGTGTTAACTCACAATAGCTCTAATCATTAACGGAGTCCTGTTGACATGCCTTTCCTCTGGAAGGGATTTAAATCACCAATTTACAATAAAACTCTTCCGATAGGATGGATCTCTTCCAGCCAGGATGCGATCCCCCTTGCCCTGAGCACTGCACTGGCATGGCCCTGCTCCATCCAGAGAGCTCTAACACCCATGCCCTCTGGCTTCACCTCCCAGCCATGCCTGGAGCATCACAGGCTGTCACCATCCTGGGCCCTTCCCAGCAATATCCAGGACACAGCCCATGTCCAGACCCCGTCTTTCATGACTCCCTCCTCTTACCTGTGCTGCTGCCCAGTGCGGAGGGATGGGCGTCTTTCAGCTCCCCTGGCTCCCACGTCTCTCCCTCCCTGTTTTCAGTACAGAATATGTGCTGTCTAAAACTAAACCGTGTATCAGGCTCCCTGCCTCCAGTCAGCTGATTCGGCTGCCTGTTTTGTTGCTGTGGCTAAATATAGCCCACTGGCTGCCTGCCCTGCCTGAGAGCCTGCAGCTGACAAATGCCGTGTGGCATCAGGGCAGTGACTGGGCAGCAGGAAGGATGGGCTATCCCATCCCCAGCAGAATGGTCCATGACAAATCCCTGCTGTTTGACTGCTTTATTGCATTTCCCCATGTGCAACACGAGCACAGTGAGGTAGGATTGCTGCAGGAGGGGCTGTCTGTGCTCTGAGTTGGGGGTCTGTGGAAAAAGCTGTGGTGCATTCATATTTTAGTGCTTTTTGGGCTGCTTTTGCTCCTTCTCTGCCTTGTTTCAGGAGAAAATTCATGCCAGGTGTGCCTAAGAGAGCAGGGGCTGCTTACAGCATCGTTACTGCTGCTCCTGTCCCTCCCCACTTCCAGTTCTGCACTGAGCTGTATGGCCACTGCAGAGGCTCAGCAGCAGCCAGCCCTGCCATGGCTCTGCCAGCCTTGTCCTTCCCTGCGCTCCGCTCCTCTAACCCCCCCACTCCCTGCTGCCCCCAGCATTGCTCCTGTTTGTGTTTTGCTGAGCTGGCACCCACCGAGCGAGACCACACAAGTGCATTACGGCAAATTGCTTTGCCAGGAGGACCAGCAGCGTCCAACCCTGTGGGTCTCTGTGCATCAGGGATTTGTCTTTGTTTTCTGGCTTATTAACATGCTGCAATCTGATCGCAATTCCAGTGTAATCCCTCTCATAGCCTCTCTTGCAGAATCATGTTGGGTGAGGAGGTGAATAGTTTTTTTGCAGCAGACTCTTCCTTCTGCTTTTATTTTCCAGTACTAGCCTCAGAGGGAGCCTGGATAGCGGCTCTTCCTTATCAGGGAATAGCCACACTGCACAACAGCCCTCTATGTACAAGGCCAGAAAGTGTGACCATGTTCCTGATCCTTACTGCTCCCCACACCACCTGTCCTGAGCTGCTGGAAGCAATTGAGAGAAAACCAGAAATTCTAGATTAAAGATCATGGCTTTAGTTTTAACCAAATGCTCTCAGTGTTACCAGCGTTCAGCTGGAGCTGGCTTTAACTGCTGATTTGGTTGCCCAAGCCGGCACTCATCATCCAGGTTCTTTCTTTACCTCCAGTGGAAAGAAATAAGCAGCTCAAAAGACTTGTGCATCCCTTCAGGCCATGGTTCAAATCCGAGATTATTTGCTTTCTGCAAATAGCCATTGCTTAGCATTTAAATATACAAGGTGTGCAAGCTTAAGCTGTTTGTCTGGAGTTCTGATGCCAAACACCTGAATTTAGCTGAAATGACCCTCAACCTTCATGGGAAGCTGGGATCATGCTGTAGTAATAACTTTTGCTTGCAGGCACCTTAACTACCATCAAATGGAAAAAAACCACCTAATCAGACCCCAGGTACTCTAAGCTGCTGCAGTATAAAGCTTGGGAAAGCCATTTCATGAGGAAAAATGAGTTCTGCACGTGCAGATGTGCATAGATATGTTTCCCTCCCCTGGGAAGTCCCGCCTCCCAGCTGAAAATGTCTCCCTCTCAAAGACTGTGTGGTGTGAAGGAACAAGTAGAACCAGGCTGTGCAAGGCAACAGGCTGGTCATGACCACACCACCTGGGAGATCAGCAGCTCTGATAGCACCTGAGTTAGGCTCAGTATTAGGTTATCAGGTGTCTGGCCCCTCCTGAAGCTTTTTCATATCATTGTTCCTCTGCATGGTTTTGGTGGTGCCTGTCAGAATGTGGCAGCCTTCCCTGGGAGGACAGGACTGTGGAGTCTTTGAGCCCTCACTGAAAAGCTGCCCAAGAGCCTCTAAAATCATCAAGGCCCTCACAAAATGTGATTAGGTAAGGTGTTCCTTTATGAAACTACACTAAAAATATGAGTTTGCAATAAAAATCCCTTCTATATATTGAAATTAGTTTCTTCCAGGAATTTAGTGTGACTCTAGGAAAATCACATTTATTAAAATCACTGTTATTGGAATTACTCAGGTAAACCCAGTATAAATGATTTGTTCTCTATAATCTCTATCATTCTTGATGATATGAAGATTAAAATATAAATTTAAAAGTACCAGATACAGCTTAAAAAGTAGCTATAATTACACAAATGTAATTTGCAGCAATACCTCTTTTTTAAAATTTTTTTTACCCCCTCTTTCATCAAGTTGTTTCTCAGAAAATGTTAATTAAAAAGAAGATGCACCTTTCAATGCTTGTTTGTCTCTGCAAACTGCCGTAGGTTTCTTCCAAGCTCTTCTGAGAACTGCTCTGGCTAAATCATCCTAGTGTCCTGTACTTATATGCCCTGCCCCCACCCCCCAAGATGGGGATCATGTGTGGATCAGCATTCCTGAGGGCATGAAATCTGGAACCAAATGGAATTAATAGCAAAATAAAACAGCAACAGCAGCGGTGCCCAAGCTGCTGAGGAAAGCACGAATTATTAGTTCTGCAAGGCTTGCTCAAGTGTCTGAGATCTAAAAGTGGTAGAGTGGAGTTTTTTTGGGTTTTTTTGGGGGTTGTTTTTTGTTTGTTTAGTTTTTTGGCTGGTTTTCTGCTTCTTGGCTTTTTATTGTTGTTGGTTTTGAATGCTTCCAGTTGTATTCAAACAACTTAGAAGAGTTGTGCAAGTCTAACAGGCAGCTCTCCTCTGGGAATTTTTGAAGCTTGTTGATGTTCACATATACAAACCAATTAACCTTTGGGAGCCCTAGATGGATACTAAAGTCAATTCCCACTTTAAGTATTCTCAGGGAAAATACCCTGAATGAAAAATGAAGGCTTTGGAACTGTGACAGTGCTTCTGGCTAAAGCCTGTGCCCACCTGATGGGGCACCAGCACTGCCAAGGCTGCTTCAGAAACAACTTTTGCTTTGGAATATTGCAAGGAATATTTATTTGAGGGGAAAATAAAATATCACCTTATGCTTTCCAAATAAATTAATCTGTACAGGAAAGGGTAAAAGCCCCTCTAGCCTGGTTTGGCAAACTGATAGGTGATTGCCCAGGTGCAGGTCAAACCTGGTGACATTGGTGTGACAGCTCACTGCTGTCACATTGCTGCTCTGCTTGTGTCTGAGGTGACACATCTGATCCCTGGGCATCGGGACACAGGCATCACTGCCCTGGGCTGCAGTTGCAAAATCCCAGTTTGAAAGAAACCCCAGTTTTTGAGCTCTCACACCGGGACGCTGTGCCTGCTCCCGAAACAGGGTCCAAAAGACACTAAACTGAAAGTCTGTTCCCTGCACTTTCTGTTTACGAGGTGTCCAAGGGACACTTAGAATGCTGCTTTCAAATTTTCCCAGTAACTGGTAGAATGGTAAATTCACTTTTTTTTTTTTATTATTAAGTGGGGTTTTTTTTCCACCTCTGTTTATTTCCACCCTCTCCTCCTCCCAGAGCAGCTGCAGCACCCAAAGGCACTGGCGTCGCAAAGGGACAGCCATCAGCCCACACATGCGGTCCTGCCGCTCTCTTGCCTGCAGAAATGTGGCTTTTGGGTAAACTAGGAACTGTTGGGATTGAAGCATGACTGGGAAATGCTGCCACCCTGCTCCTGTGCTGTGAGCTGGCATCTAAACCCACGTCAGAGTGTCAGGAAGGGAGCAGTGTTAATACCAGGCTTTGCTGTAGCGTTAGTTCTTGCCAGGGTTGGGTACAGGGTTAGGGTGACACTGACCAGCTCCACATCTCGGTGAAGAGCTGCTTCTCTCTTGCATATTTGTCATTAAAAGTTCAGGAAAGGAAAATTATTTGTTCCAGATTCTAGATGATTTGTGCTTTCTAATTACATCCCCCAGCCCATTAACCTCCTGTGCATTACAGCAAGCAGCTGCTCTGGTCCACAGCGAAGATATTCCCGTGAAACTTTAATGAGCTGTTTTCACATTAACTAGACAGAGATGGGTTAGAAATGTCACACCCGCAGCTGTTGCCTTGACGGCAGCTCACACGGTAGCTGGTGGTGGCTACTTGTAAAAACACTACAATGCACACAGGTTTTTCTGGAAATTGCCAGGTATTTATTGGTCTTTTGCAAGCAAGGACCCGGTTGCTGTGAGGGCTGGGTTTCTGCTGCCCATCGCTATTTAGCACAAGGCTTGTTTGCAGGAGCTGAGCTCTCCATCCAGGTGGGAACATGGATGGAGTCCTTTAGTGATTTAGGCTCTTCATTTCCTTCAAATTTCAATTAAGCTCAGAAAATGACTACAGGGAGCCTTCACTGGGAGTTGCTAGGCCATGCCAGTATCATGGGTCCATCAGCCCAGCCAGCAGAATGTTCAGTGCCAATGCAGACTTCTTTAAAAGTACTTTGAAGTTTCAGGAAGTGCAAACCATGGTGGATGACCTCTGGCAACCTTCCCTGTGAATCCAGGCCAGGATATTTATTTTAAATAACATATTTTTATTTATATTATTACTGGTCTACATGAAATTACACTGTATCTTTGTACACATGTATTTTTCCATACAACATCTTAGATTATAGAAATGCACACCCAGATTTCAACAGAACACCTGACCATACCAAGGTGCCTTAACAATGACACCCCTTCTGAACACTGTTGATCATGGCAGGGCTTAATGACGACATGTAAACCCTTTTCCTACCTGGGGTCCCATGCAAACTGATGTGTTGTCAGCAGCCTGGGGTACTGAGGCACTTGCAGCACCTGCCTGAGATGACAGGGTGGCCTGGGGACATCAAGAGAGGACAGAAAACCAGAGAAATCTCTACCAAGGGAGGCAGCAAGCCGTGCAAAGGCTGATAGGTATTACACTGAACAAGCTGTTCCCTGCTAGTCAGGCCTTGCAGGAGAGGGGCACTTCATTTGCAGAGCTCCTTTCCAACCCCCCTCTAGTATTGCTGGTGAGGCAAAGGGTTCTAAATCTGCCCTGATACTGATCCACATCTTCTCATGCTGCAAGTAAACCCAGACAGACCATGGTGAGAGTATGAACGTGCCATGCAGAAGAATGTGCGGCTTCTCAGCTCGCAGGAGAGTCATGTTTGCTTCCCTCTGCTCTGAAGATCTCAGCTGCACAGAAGTGAATTGCAGGCCCTAGGATCTCCATCCTTTAAACATGGAGATCAATTTTGTTTTAGAAGCTGTCCTGGTCAGTCCCGCAGACCTCCCATTGCACAGCTTACAAATAATCCAAACAATGTGAGTAAACCTGACATAAATGACTTTTGTTTCATGAGAGATTCTTTAAGCACAAACAACTGCAGGAACACCCCAGTCACTTGCAGAGAACAGACCCCATTTTGCTGAATAAAGGATTTATTACAAACTGCTCAGCATTTGGCTTCTAATCTAAGCTGCTGGCTCATCTAAGACAAGTTCATCTTCCCACTGTTGTTGACATTCTCTTATGAGTTTTGCCTGATCAAAAACCATAACAGACCAGTTGATGATAACCATCAGTGGAAAACCCTGCAGTGTCAACTATCCTCTAAACTTTCTGTTGTCAGCTGGAGCTGGGCTGTGTTTAGATGCCCTAAGAAATAGCACTCTCAGAAAAAATTCTTCAACTGTTTTGTGTGGTGTGGGTGACGGGGCTGATAGTGGCTCTTTTTCTCCACTGCTGCTCCTGTCTGTTTCTCTCCTGCAGCCTACATGCTTGATCTTCAGACCAGTAAAAACATTTTTGAGTATGTTCACACTGCAGTAGGGACTGAGCTGAGCAGGCTTTTGTTCCACCTGATCCTTTCTGCAACCTCAGAATGCAGAGACCCCCTTCTCACCAGAGCAAGGGATTTTTCACCCTGACACTGAAGTCCAGTGGCTGTTTCATAATTGTACTTCTTGTGCCGTGTCACCATCTAGTGGTAATGCCACTAGAAACTCTGTATCTGGAGAGGCAAAGCAGCGTGAGTAGGTCCTCCTATATAACCAGGCCACAGGGCTGCAAACTGCAATCTCATTACCTAAGGCTGTTGGGAGCATTCTGCTCATGATTTCCAAACAGTGACAGTCCCCCGGCAGAGACCAGGGGACAATCACAATATTTTCCCTTAGAGAGAAGGTTGATTTTTAAGCCAAAAAAATTCTGCCACTTCCCTTCATGTTTGGCATCACCCTCACTCCAGGAAAATGCTGCTGGAGGGGCCAGAGCTGCCCCCTCAGAGCTGTGTGTACATCTGTCCAGGCTCCCACAGAGACACCAGTTCTTGCCTCAGTCTGAAGAATATGAAAAGCTGCTAAAAAGCTGCTGTAGGTCAGGAGAGGAAATGGCCTCTAGTAATTGTCATCTATAGGCATTTCAGACTCAGAGAGGAAGACTGATGTGGAGTAAGGGGTGTTGGACATGTCTGACCCCCACCATGGGTGTTCCTCATGTTTGAGGCATGGACATGAGACTCTTTCCCATGGCCATTCTAAAAAATCTCAAAATCTTTGGGTTGGGAAAGTGAAAGCAAATCAAATATAATCCTTGTCACAGCTGTAAATTAGATACTATATGAATTGTCACAGTATATGAAACCCAGGTTTTGTCTGGTCTGCTGTTTTATCAGGGCACTTAAGAAAGTGTAAGTCTTTTTCACAAAAAATGCTGAGGTGGTTTGTCACATGATAAAGAATATCTTGAACTGGAATGCACTGCATGGTGCTGACTGGATAATCGAGGTAAGCGGGGATGTTTCAAATCCTCAAGCAACAAACTTCAATTAAATGGGATAGATTCAATTATGCTTTAAAGGGAACCTGGCTATGAGTGTGCAGGATATGGCAGGAAAATGTATGCAAGAGAATTTCACAGGAAGGAGCAATTATTTAATCAATAGGGCATGCAAAGTAAAATTTGCTCATCAGTCCTGAATAGAATCCCAAATAACAGAGCCTTTTAAGGAGATGATAGATGGACCAGGATGGATTTCAGCAGGATATAAAGGCTGAGAGCCTCAAGCAGAAATTAAGTGAGTTTGATTAATTTCTGTGCAGTTATCAATTGAGGTTTTGGTCCAGTGACTTAATGATATTTCACCTTGGTTAACAGATGTGGTAACAAGGATGTAGGACTTTGGCAGCAACTGTATCCCAAACCCACTTCAATAATACAAAGTTTTAGAAAATGAATTTGCTTTGAGTGAAGATGCTGGCTCTTCCTCTCCCAGCATCTCTGCATAACATTACTTCAATAACAAAAGCACAGGGAAAAGTCAAACACCTTGCAAAACAACACAGACATCTGAATTTAATAAATTATAAAATTAAAGATTCTAATTTGTATATACATTTTTAATATACAAGAAATGGCTATTTATTGCAATTTCTGTTAAGGCATATGTAAGTGAATGGAAGTTGTATATAGATACTCAGATGAACATAGCTAATACTGTGCATTGTAGGTGAGTAAATAAGACATTAAATGCATTACGTAATAAAATAAAACATAAACCCCTTTTGAGTACCAGTAAAGCACCATTTCTAGAATTCTCAAAATATCTGAAAGCATTCTATGGAGATGTTGTGAGACTCTAAATACTGAATGGATATATGGATATATGAATATAAAAAGTGATGCATTCATAATAAGTTGCAGAAATTTTTAAAGGAATGTTGGTGAAAAAAATGGCAGTAGATTGAAACCAAAGGAAGCAGAACTGGTTTGGGATCATTTTTGGTTTAATAAGGGGTTGTCACTTGGGTTTTAATTTTAGACCACTTAGAAAAATGACAGTTTAGAAAGCTGTGACCTTGCATAGCTACATCACAAAATGCATTGCTTGAGGGGAGCTCTCAAATCTCTGAGATGAGACCTTTCCTTGTGCTGTTTGGAGGAAGGTCCCTTGAAGTTGTACCAAAGAAGAGGCTATTTTGTAAGACAGCATTTGAGCTGTAGGCACTTCCTCCTGTGGCATTTCTTTACACTGCCTGGTTGACCAAGCCTATTCCAGAAGCTAAGGAAGAACAGAAGGTATTAAAGGGGTTAAATCAGGCTTCTGGAGGTCATAGAAATGCTTCTCCACAAAATCACAGAGGGTAAGACCGGTACCCTCCAGACAGCAAACTTCTACCTCCCCATCCACATAACTTCAGGTCCCAACCCCTCTTTAACCTTCAATTTGTGAGGGTTTTTCCTAAGTTTATCGTACTCTTGGATGTGCTATAAAAAAGATGAGGGTTGTGGTTTATTTCTATTGTCCACAGAGCTAAAAGCAGGATAATTTGAAGGGGAAAAGATATGCTTTATACTAACCACATCTGTGTAAAGGAAACGTGGAAGGCAAGAAATACTCACTATGTCTACAGGCTGGGAGCCCAGCTACAGATTGTGTCTCCCATGGCACAGAAGCTGGAATGATACTGCTTTAGACACATCTTCCTTGTTTATAAAATGTATGGTGTTTTTTTTTTTTTTTTCCCTTCAGTGCTCATTGCTACATTGCCCTTCTTGCAGGGAAGTGATCTGACCGTACACTGTTACTAAAACTTGTCTTGTCTGTAGGCAACCACAAATCCCTTGGCACAAGGCTCCTGGGGCCAGTACCAGGCTTGCCCATACACGATGGCTCTGTAAGGACAGGTAGATCATGGAGCAGGGATAGGGCAAGCAAAGGCTACCATGCAGGCAACCTAAGACAAGAAACCTTTGGCTGAAGGACAATACTTAGTATCTCCTGAGTTAAAGTCTGCCACTGCACTCAATGCTGCCAAACTGTGGAGCTTTAGTTTTACTTTTGAAAACCAGAACAGATCTCTTTGTTGCTTGTGCTGACTGCTGCTTTCACATCTGCAGCCACATCTGCTTGGCCAAGAGATGCTTCCTCGTGCTCTGGACTTTTACCAGGCCCATTATGCTTCCTGGTCTTCATAGTCTTCAGTGTAACTCCCATCCCTGTACTATCTGAGCTGCTCCTAACCACTGACTCAAATGTACCACCTCAGTCCTCTGTAAAAAGGGAGACTTGATGTCATCACACCAGCTGAAAAAATTCCTTCTCTGCTTTGGTTAGTATCTCCATAAAATATTTTATCTTAAACCAGGTATTGTCCTTCAAAGACTTCTGGCCTCAGTTCAGGTCAGAACAGTTCAACCTCTCAGTGCTGCAAAGACTGCAGTTCCTGCAGGATCTTCTCCTTTCCAGCAGGACCGTCTTGTTTTAAAGAGGAGACAGGGCAGCTCATTCAGCCATGGTCATCGAGGGCAGGAGGCGGGGTTGCAGAAAGCCACATATGGTTCACCTCACAATACTTCTGAAGCTCTTTGCCAGCAGCTGGACCACTGAAGATCTTACACGTTGCTGGAAACTAAGCACATTTCCAATAATTATGTGACTGTATATAGAGGCTTATTACTGGTGCTGCTTCAAAGTAAGACCAGCTCAGGCTGAAGGATGAGATCTCACTCTCAAACTGGAAAATCTAACCTAGGAGCCATCAGAACTACCTAATGATAAAAGCAGGATTTCAGGGAAGCCCTGAAGCCCAGGAGGTTTATGAGCAAAGAGGAAACAAACAGAAGACTCCAAGCCAGGAGACAGAAGAAAAACTGCTCAGATGCCACCCACAGCAGTAACCAGTCCCCACTCCCTGTCTGTGTGGTGTTAAAGCCAAGCTGGATTGATCTTTTGATCTCCAATCAGGAATTAAAATGACTGATGAAAACCATGATGACTCTGTGAGGAAAAGTAGTACTCAAAGGGTTGTCAAATTACACATCTTAGAGTTTCTAGTGGATCTGGTACTGTGAGTACATGTGTGTGTATAGATGTACATGGATATGTAAGAGCACAGTAAACAACTATTCACTTCTGCACCAATAAAGCTGTTCTAAGAAAAGGAAGATAATACTATATTACATCCTCCAAAATAACTTCATCCTATGGGAGAAAAAAAGAATGTTTTCTTAACAGCACCAAAGAAAAGGCAACAAGAATCCAGACATAAGTTAAACAGTATACGGGTATGAAAAAAAAAAAAAAAAATCAGATCAGTAAAAAAAGCACCAAGCAACAAAGATCACTGAGGCTGTTGCATTAAAGGAATTTAAAGACTATAAAAAATCTGGATAATTGTAAACAGAAAGACTAGGATGTTATCAGTCCAAGTTGGCCGGATCCACCCTACTAAACACCTTGCATGTATTCAGATTTTTAGGAGAATCCTTTGAAATTATTTATGGAAATACAGAAAGTACTGTTTTCCAGTTTTTAATTTACACATAAATATAAGGCTACAGAATTTCCTAGATGTTTTCTTACACAGTCCTGGTTAAGAAAGCTGTGTAAGCACCTGCCCAGCTGTAACCACAGGAGCAGCGCTACCAAAGTCAGCTGAACTAGGTCAGGCACATCCTTACACACCTTCCCAAACCAGTGCCGAGTTCATGCCTGGGTTTATACAGTGCACAGAAGCATCACAGGATGGCTGACCACCTGCTTGTCAGTGTTAAAGGGATTTATGTCTTGGGACCATTTTCCTCCACCCTAAGCATAACTCCAATTACTACTCCTGAAGCACAGAATACTTAAAAGAGCCCATAAACAAGAAACCTGCTAACCTGGCCTACGTATTATGGTTTGTTCGGATTCAGTGAAAGGCTGTAATGATATTGCACTAATACTCTACCATACCCTGTACACCTAGGCATCAAAATTAGCACTTATGAAACAGTATGTCATTTCCATTTATAGTAGGCCTTAGAAATTTGGCATCTCCTGCCATAGCACCACTTTGATTTTTCCCTATTTTTAGTCTCTACAACATGGGCAATACTATAATGTTGGTAACATCTCTATAAGAGAAAAAATGATGTTTGTGCCGCATTTCCATTTTAGTTTATTTTTCTAAGAGTCTCTCTTTTCCTTTTCTCAGCAATCAGCTCCTGAATTCTTTGATTCCTTGTCCTTTCATAAGGTATCCTCCTCCGTGTAATGATGTTGTGCTGTGATACTTCATTATCCAACCCATCAATCTTATAGGGAACATCCACTGCATTGATTTCTGGGTGCTCCTCAGTTGCATTGGAAGGAGGTGCACGAGTTTTGGAAACAAGAGGAGGGCGGGTGGCAGACTGTGTGGTGGACACTCCCATGGGAGGGCTGAGGGTTGTCAGAAGCTCCTCCTCAATGACATTGTTCTTATTTACATTAGTATCGGTTACATTGTCTTCCTCTGTTATGTTGCTGTACATATTACAAGACTTGCAACACAGCTTATTGTAACCAGGAATCGAGCAGTAACGAGAGAGAACCTCCATGCGACAAAACATTGACTTGTCTCCTTGACAATGTTCTTCTGAAAGAGAAAAAGGGAACAGATAAATAGAGAGCATCTTCACATTAATCACAAGAAACACAGTTGAAGTTTTGGCAGCGGGCAGAGGGTTTGGTATTTAAAGTGGGAGGGAAACTGGCAAACAAGCCTTCTATAAGCAGAAGCAGGCTTGATATTAAACCTTTAACTTGACTCGATTGAAGGGATGCAAAAGCTGATCTGAACTCTCTGTACCGGCCCCATCCATGCTATAGACGGTAACACTCTTAATTGTTGGCTTCATATTCTGCAGGTGGTCCCCTGAAGACCGTGCAGCCATAATCACATACATTCCTGCCTTGGCTTAGAGTTCAAAACATACTGACATTGCTGTGTTGTTACTAAAACTCCATTAAACCCCCAGAAAGTCATCAAGGTTTATATTAGAAATCTCTCCCCCCACCCCTTCACTCCTTTTAATGCTCTTCTACAAGCTAACAGTGACTAACCACAGTCAGAAGTAATTTATATTTATCTGGATTGTCTGAAGAAATTTAAGCCTTGATTTGATGTGTACCATGTAGCTCTCAGGATTAATTAATCTTCTGTTGAAGTGGCATTTTTGCCAGATACCTCTATACTGAAAACAGCAGCATTGCCTGAGCCCATCCCTTGCTCAAAAGCAGTGCATTTAGCATAAGGCTCTTCTCCGCCTCCTAGAAGGGAGCTGATACTTTCAGAACAACAAACTCTAGTGCATTGGAGCCAAGCCAGTCCGTTAATGACTGGGAGACTCAGCAACAAATCCCAATTTCTGTGTCATTAACTGGCAAACTGTAATAGAATGACAATCGATAGGTTTTAAGCTGTGGACAGCCGTTATGACAATTTGCATTTCAATAGAGGTGTTAAGGCAGATCCTGATCTTGCCGAAATACAGGTGGCAAAATGTAGGCTAAAGGCATTAAAGGTGAACTGGTCAAACTGTATTAGTATCTGAGAAACATAAACAGAAGCCTCTCAGAGATTACTGAAGCCCTTGTGATTTCTGCTCAGAGGAGGTAGAGGACCATATGAATTGGCAGCAGATGGACGGTGAGGGCTTAGCAGGCTCCTTGGCGAGAAAGCTACCTGTCCTCCATCCTACGGATATGCTCTACAGCTCCTGTGCCTCCAGGCAGAAGTGATAGACCAAGGAAACTATTGGGAACTGCAGTGAAGGTAAAATGCCAATATGCAGCCTGTGCTGAAGAAAAAGGAGTCAGAGGGCTTGTAGGAGAGGAGAGGGCTAAGGAGAAAGGCAGGCTGACCAATGCTTGCCATAACCAGTAACAAAATATTTTCTCTGAGATCAAAGTTCTGAGACAGAGATGAAATCAATTCTGCCTCTCTCTCAGCTCTTACTACATTTCTACCTGCTCTTCCAGTAAAGGACAAGTAACTCCAATTACTTGCCTTTATTTAGAGTATACCCGATGGCAGACGGCGTGCTCATGTCAGTGTGTTACTGGAGCTTGGATTTCACTGTCCTGCTACAAGCACTGACTTACCCTGTCAGCAACCTCACAGCAAAGTAGAGAACCAGACCAGGCTCAGAGATGCCAAGTGAACTCACAAAGCGTAGGTGATGCCTCTTCACTCATCCTCAGTTAACAAAATAGGGCATTATAGGTGTTTAATTGGCAAACATAGCAGTCAAAAAGAAACTAATAACTGTTGCTGCTGCTTTAAAATGCTACTGCTGTCTGAGGAAGGTGGAAACACCTTCCTTGCATTGTATTTATGCCCCAATTGTTGCATTTGTTGCAGAAAAGCAAAAATCTGGTTCCTATTTTCAAATGGGTCAATTTGTTTCAGTATTTTTCAAATGCAAAACTGAGTGACATGCTTCTGGAAATAAAGAACAACTCCGTCCTTAGGAACCTAAGAATAGTTCCTTGGTTTTGGAGACATTTTGAAACCAGTCTTTAAGAGCTGGAACCGTTTATGTCTGCACACACAACTCTATACAAAGGACTGCATGTACCTATATAGCTTTATAAATATTTTTACATACCATGTAGAGTCCCCTTTTAACATTTTGTCTTGTGTTGAATGACCTTAATGCAAGCTTCTCCTAACGGCTTGCAAAATAAAAGCCAACAGATATAACATTTAAATGTAGTTTCAACAAGGCAGATCTGTTCTTGGCTTTGTAGGAACCATTAAAAGCACCTTTAGAAAAATGCCTTTTTTTTTCTCTGATCAAAAAAACGTAATATCAAGCTTAAAAACACATGAAAAAATAACTGTATTATGTAACACAGTTAGTGTCATCTGATACATTATAAAAATAAACTCTGTAATGTATGAATGTCAGAACGAAATTTTTATCCTCTATCCAAACCAAAATAGCCAGATATGCTGAACTTTTATTTATTTTTACTTGCAGTATGCATGACAGACTGGAAGTATATCTTCAAAACATCAGTAAGAAAAAAATAAATCAGTTTCACAGTCACTTTGGTACACATTAGTCTCATAAAAAAATATTGAAAAGCAAACTGAATTGGCACATTTTTAATATGTTAAATACATACAAAACACTAATAAAATATCCCTGATAAACCAAAGTGCATATAGACATAGTGCACAATGCCCAGATACCTTATTGCACCATTCTCTATAGCCACCCATCTCTTGAAACATTACTTAAACATTGTCTATTTAAAGGTAACAGTCATGAATATATTTATACAATTAAACACCAATTATTTTACATAACAGTATTCAGTGCCAGATATGTGTCTTTGCTTTTTCACCTTGTCATGTAAATTGTTAACATGTTTCAGGAAATTATCATATTAACAGCAAAATTTAAATATGTGATCACATGATAATGACAAGTTTGAAGTGCTACACTGTTGACGACCCAAAGATTCAAAAATGCCACTTTTCCAAAAATTATGATCAATGGGATAAGGTAGTAATTTACTCCAAGACTGCAGTTTTAAAGTTGATATGCTTCTACTATTGGTACTGACTGTCACAAACAGGTTTATGACTTGTGAATTCCAAATCTTCAACACAAACACAGAAGATGAAGCAAGAATGCCATTTAAATTTCAGTAAGTCAGATCACAATCCTGCCTTCATGAAGATATGGATATGCACTGTGCAAATTAACCTCAGATTAAATTCACTGCCTTCTAATAGTTATCATTCAAGTAAAAACACTCCATATGAAGATTAACTCCAGGTACCAGTGTACTGTTTATATTTAAAGCTGGATCTGGTAAAGTAATGCCATTTACATTTCAACATTAAGGCATTTTTCTAAAATTCATCTTCTAAGCAAAAAAAGCAATAAAAATTGAGGTAATTCTGTAGTAGTTCACACTGTTATGTTTGCCAGTTGACACATCTATAGAGCATACACACACACACACACAACCATACTGATCAAGTCAGACATGCACATGGTGAAAAAAGACCAAAGATGTCATGAGTATAAACAGCTCCATGCTGAGCAGCTGGAGACTTCATAGTTGAGAAAAACATCATATTGCCTCCACCAGGTTAAGAAAAACACCACCACAACCTTCAACATGGACCACAGCTGTTCTGCTTCGGTTTTGTTTCTAGAGTGAAAGTAGGCAAAACCAGCAAAAATTGTGCAACAGGAAAAAATGAACACAGCTTTTCCCAAGGAAAAGTATTTCAAACCACCACCAGAAGTTTTGTGAGAGCGGACGGCGTCATAGCAGCATGGAAAGTACAGACAGAAACTGATCTTCTGCTTCCCAGTGAGCCCTCCATGGGTTACAAACACAAATATGAGGGTCAGGAATAAAAAATGAGCAGCAAGGGTGAGTAAAGCAACAGTGCCGCAAAGAAAATTGGAATGAAAAAATTCTTTCACTCATTAGACTACCCTGTCAGCGAACTGAAACTAGAGAGTTATGAGATTTAGGGTTTTTAGATAAAGGAGAACTTCAGCACTACAAGGTGTCATTATTGTGATGTGATCACATTCACAATAAGTTCTCAGTTTTGCTATCAAACTGAACATCATGAACCAGTAAGAGCCTTTTTTCACCATCACCAAGCAACAAGCAAACCGATCCCAGCTCCCTTTCTGAGGACTGCAACATACCGTGGAGATCCAACTTCACACATCCAACACTTCAAGACCTCCACCACCAGTGCTACACAAGCTCCAGAGAAGACAGACACCGAGCACCAAGTGCCTGGTGTGGAAAAAGATTCAGCCCAAGATTCAAACTTGGCAAAGTCAAGGGAACTTTCCGCATAGAGAGAAGAAGAGAGCAAAAGGCAAAGTCCACATTCGATGTGGCATGCATTTAAGGGCAAAGGCAGAGTTATAAATGGGTCTTTTACTTGAAGATATTTTCTGGATGGGGTAGTCTGGATCAGGTCTTGACAGCCATTGTATCATGTAGGTTTTCTTTGAAGGATCAGAAACGTTTCCTTGAATAGAGGAAAAAACAAAAGACGTAATACAATGTACATCAGCGTTAAGTAGTTGAATCCACTTGTCAGAAGTGGATTAGCTGAGAGTGGGCTCTGATGGTGAAGAAGCCTGGGGAAGGATTATGACCAGGCTGTGTAGTTTTGCTCAGAGGGTGCTGTTTTGACAGTTTGCTACGACATGTGCCCAGCACTTGACAGTCAGCACTGAAGACAGCCTGAAGGCCAGCTCTCCAGCAGTACTTCAAACAGCAGCATTAAATGTCCTAAGACACATCCAGTCTAGTTTATACTTACTCTCTAAAATCTTTGTATTGGAGACTACAATTGACAGCTTGGTTCTAATTAATTAGGAATCAAAAGCTACCCTGGGAAATACATCAGGAATAAAAAAAAAAAAAAAAAATTACTTAATAATATGAGTATGTAAAATGATCTCACAAGTATCATTTGCAAACAGCTGAAAAACTAACAAGGACAAGGGCATTAGTGTCCTGGATTAAGTAAGAATGAATTTACTATAGCTTAAGAAAATTGAGTTAGATAAACCCAGAAGATAACTTGTCTTGGCAGAATGGAAAAGAAGCCTGGAACTTCTTGCTGTAGATGGGGAAAGTAAAGAGGCATGTTTGTACATCATGCCCTTGATTAGCCACAACGCAGAAGCCTCTTGCCAAGCCCAGTATGTATCTGGACTCATGCAGTGCTTCTCACCCAGGGGAGCTGTCATCTGCTGGCTGGATCCAGCCATCACTGCTGTGTCGAGGTCTGCCCCAGCCTCTCATGCTGTCATGGGGCAAGTAGTGCTCCCCCTTGTGAGAAGAGAACTACCACATGCCCAAGAAGCTCATCAGCCACACAACAGTTCTACATTTGGAAAGTCTGCTCCAAACCAAGGCTATTGAGAACCGCCAGTCCAGGCAGACGTAACACGAGTATAAATTTGCTGAAGGCATTTCAAAGAAATACAATCAACATAATATGTTTTTTCTCAGAAAGCAATACATGCTAGAGAAGACAAGCACTTACTTGGACATGGAGGTAGTCTGCAAATCCTTATGGTCTCTGGTTTATTTTCTTTACAAAGGCCGATAGCATTGTCCCTGGTTCGGCACAGGACCGGGCGATCCTGCGTGCCATTGCCACAGCTGACAGAGCACTGCAAGGAGATGCACCAGTTAGACCCCTGGCCACTCTTTGGAAACAATGTATTAGAATTTTGATTAAACAACTGCTCTTGATTTTAGCTGACACAGTGTATTAATCGAACCACTGCAGAACCTACAGTAACAAAGCAAGCGAGAGAACCACTGCTTTTTGGTGTATCAGTAATTGTGAAACACTCCAAGAAAGAGCTGAGCTCCTGACACTTGTTATGAAAGTCACCAAATCCTGTTTTGCCCATAGTAATGGCAAACAAAAAAGGTAGAATGGAAGTTGATCCATTAATAGGTGTTCTGTGTTTACTTAGAAGAGTAGGTGGAAAATCCTGTCCTTTGTCTTATTAATAGAACCTTATGAGATTGAGTAGCTAAATCTGCTGAAGGCCTCTACATGAAAGATGGTCATGCCTTTGAACCTCCATGAGTGTAGGTACCTAACTTTCTTCACAGTGTCTGAAGACTTTCTGAAGAGAGTCTGAAGTAAAATCTTATTTACTTGCAAGAAAATAAAACAGTGCTAAAAGAATTAATTGCCCTTTTCAGCTTAAGTCACAGAATCACAGAATGTTAGGGGTTGAAAGGGACCTCAAAGGATCATCAAGTTCAACCCCCCTGCTACAGCAGGATCACCTAGATCAGGTCACACAGGAAGAGGTCCAGGTGGGTTTTGAATGTATCCAGAGGAAACTCCACAACCTCTCTGGGCAGCTTGTTCCAGTGCTCTGTCACCCTCACCGTGAAAAAATTTTTCCTTATGTTTACCCAAACCCTGCACTCCAGCTTGTACCCATTACCCCTTGTCCTATCACTGATGTCACTGAGAAGAGCCTGGCTACATCCTCCCAATGCTTACCCTTTACATACTTATACACATTAGTAAGATCACCCCTCAGACTCCTTTTCTGCAGGCTAAAATGACCCACCTCTCTCAGCCTCTTCCCCTAAGGGAGATGCTTCACTCCCTTAATCATCTTAATGGCTCTGCGCTGGACTGTCTCCAGTAGCTCCCTGTCTTTCTTGAACTGGGGTGCCTAGAACTGGAGACAGTACTCCAGGTGGGGCCTCACCAGTGCAGAGTAGAGGGGAAGGATAATCTCCCTCAACCTGCTGGTCATGCTCTTCTTAATGCATCCCAGGATGCCACTGGCCTTCTTGGCCATGAGGGCGCATTGTTGGCTCATGGTCATGCTCTTGTCCACCATGCCTGTCTTATTTAACATTTTTATCAATGATACAGACAGCAGGGTCAAGTGCACCATCAGCAAGTTCGCAGATGACACCAAGCTGAGTGGTGCTGGCAATACATCACAGGGAGGGATGTCATCCAGAAGGACCTAGACAAGCTGGAGAGGTGGGCCCAGGTGAACCTCATGAGGTTCAACAAGAGCAAGTGCAGGGTCCTGCACCTGGGCCAGGACAATCCCCACTATCAATACAGGCTGGGGGAGGAGGTGATAAGAGAGCAGCCCTGCAGAAAAGGGGTGCTGGTGGATGAGATGCTGAACATGAGCAGCCAGTGTGTGCTTGCAGCCCAGTTGAAGATGTCCCTGCTCTGAGCAGGGGTGTTGGACTGGATGACTTCTAGAGGTCCCTTCCAACCCAGACATTTCTATGTTTGTGTGTCCTCCATGGTCATCTTCATGTCCACCAAGTCAGTAAGTACATGATTGTGAACAGAATAAAGAGCAGGCAGAAGTCAGCTTTCCTGATGCTGACAACTTATATGGGTGGCTCACAGGGTCTGGATCTCCCAGCATCACTGCAGGATGGCTTTACTGGCTGTTTCACTGCCACCATCTCTCCATCTAACTCACTTTCTGTAGCATTAGCAGCAGTGGAAGCAATACATCCTCCATGTTGGTATTAGTTTATTGTGTCAATGGATTTGAATAGAAAGCCCAGAACAACCATGGACATTTTCTCCCCTGTATTGTGAGAAATTAGTTGCTTGAGATCTCCAGAAAGAGTCTGACCTGTGACCAGGGTCCTATTCTCCACTGCGCTGGGCAAAGCTCCCGGTTGCAAGGCCTCCTGCCTTCTGGACGGTCATTGTTGCAGTACTTGGTATGAACAGATCGATTTGTATTATCGTGTAGGGGTTGGATACATCGGACAGATCGTACTTGATATCCTGTTTTCCCACAACTTTTGCTGCAAGGCTCCCATTCTCCTGTAACCCATCTGGGTTAGTGAAAAGAAAAGAAGTTGAGCAAAGTTCTCTCTTAAATTAGGCTAGTTCAAACTGTCTCTAGTACTGTAACTCTTAAACACAGGTTTAACAGGATGCTAATGGCAGTTCTAATATGGGAAAAGAAGAAGATATAAAAAACCATAAGCATTTTATGGTGAGGGATTTTTGACCATGTCCCTGAAAAATCAGTAATAAGACACAGATATTTAAAATTACTCTTTCCCATTATCTCTGAGATAAGCATTCCTCTTACTTCGCTTCATTTGCTTTGTTTTTAAGCTGGCCCTTCCAAGATTGCACATAAAAATATGGTAGTTCTTATGTCAAAAGCAGGCACCCAAAGGTGCTGCTGAGCTTCCCAGCTCTTGGTGTATGAACTGTGCCTTGTCTCATAATGAAGTATGTCCCCACAGCTGTTTCCCACAGGAGGGAATCCAAAACATTGCTGGAGCTAGCAACACAGCCCCAACTTGGCTCATATCTGGATGCTTCATGGACCATGTCCCTAGCTATGCCAGACACCATCTCCTGAAGCACTGGCAAAAACAGCTACACCATCAGTGTGTGTGCTACGCACAGGCAAGTTAGGGTCCTCAGTGCCAAAAATGTTTGGTTTTGGAGCAGGCAATGCTCAACTGAACATCAGAAGGTCATAGTGTGTATATCAGTTTGGCCACTGGAAAATTAAAGCTATGGTTTGTAATGTGGTGTAGTTGAAAACTCATCTGATCATCCAAACTGATTCAAGAATTACAGCTACAAATTGTAAGGAACTTAGAGAAAAGCAACAAGGACCAGAGGAAATTTATGTAGACTACTGGAAGCTTGGTTATAATCAAGTAAGTGAAGATATACAGCAGACTATAAATATTTACAAAATGCAGAGATCTGCAAAGGAAATATTGTTCAGTGTAAACAATATTCATGGGATAAACTTAACCAAAAAATATACGTAGCCTGAAGAAATATCCGGAATTTGAAGCAATTGTTCTGAAGTACTCATAAAATCCTAGGTTTAGAAATAGACAAGAAATAGCAAGGGCACAGGGCATTGCACTAAATGCTTGAGTTAAAGACTAAAGTGGCAATGTTGCCCAACTTTCTCTTTGCAGCCTATTGAAACTACACAGCTGGGGAGGAAGGCGAGTACTGGGGAGCACAAAGCCGTGAATTTGAAGGTGACTTCTGAGACCAAGATGATTTTTTCCCAGCAGTGAAGCAGCAGCATATTAGTGTAATGGATGTCACAGAGCTTCAAAAAATCTCTTAAATAATTGCCCGTTTTATGTACAAGTGCAAAATGTTCTGATGCCATTCTATGGAAACAGAAGTGACTGAAGCATTCAGGAATCCAAGTACAATTTAGGATCCTATTGAGTCTTTGTGATACCTCAGTCCAATTATATTTGCAGCTGAAAGAAGAATACAGTCTTTCCAGAAAGCCTAAGATACCATTAGTTCATTACTTCAGTTTTGCAACAAATAAATGTTAAACTCTGACCCATGCTGAGTTTATGGGGCACAATTTCTTGACATTTCTCTCTTTCAAATCTTTTTGGAAAAGAAGTTAGGAAATATTGTGTGGTATGTTCTACTTATTTGCTGTGCTTCCTGGTATCTCGACTTGGTCCCCAGAGATAAAAGCTGGGATCACAAAAGCTGGGATCCTTTCTTGTCGCAGTAACAACATGAGGCATATACAAGTCCTACATGCGACAGGAGTAACCTGCTGCTTGTCAAAAAAGCATCTGTAAAATGTAAATTAAAATATTTATAACACTTGACTATGCATAGTGAGATGAAGGTACAACAGACGTACCACGGTGTACGAGGGCAGCCAGAGAAATCTAACAGCTCACATATTTATCCCTGTGCATAAATGTCAAAAAATATGCTGTGAACTTTAGGAAGATTTGGATTTGAGAGGCTGTATGACATTGGTTTTCTTATATAGCACTCTGTAAATTTGTTCCTACATGGTTAATTCACACTGTGTAAAATCAGATGGTATAAATTGGATTTATGTCTATTTTTTATTACCTCAAGATGGCCTGAACACATATGTCTGGATCAAGACAGCACTCCTTTTCTAACTCATTTCACAAATAATAGGAACCAGCAGTCCCAGAAATAGTACTTCTAGAAGCAGAATATAGCACCACATCCTCCCAGCCCTGGCTCTCTGTAATAATGAATGGAGGTGAAGCTTAAGTCACCCTCTTTCAGGTGACAAGTGCTAACTGGGTGCAGTGCCTATCGAGCAGTGCTGGCAGGCAGCGATGCTTACATGGGCTGGGAGCACTCCTGAAGGTTGCACACCCTGCGAATAGGCTTCGGCTTTTGGATCAACTCGCAGTAACTCCGATGAACCATCTTGTGGTCTGTCTTCCTTCGGCAGCCGTATTTTGTGAATTGGTAGCCTGAAGAAAGACGGTCCTCTTATTTTCAGTGTTGAAAAATCTTACACAGGTCTCAGGTTTCAAACAATCTGGCACATACACTGTCAAAGGTTGCAGCTAGTGAACTACAGGTGAGCACGCTACAAAAGGAACTGTAAATGGCACTGAATAAACACTTAACTCATAGATTTCCCGCCCACTATTGCTTATCCCCTTAATTTTTCACTGCAGGCTAGAGTGAGCAAAACAACATCTACCGTTTCAAAAACAGTCTACCAACCTTCACAGCCACAGTCCAATACTGCAACCTGACCATCAGCATATACATCTGGCCCCAAGAGCAGGATCTTGCAAGATCCACATCACAGGATGCCGATTTAATAAAGGCTGCCCCGTAGCACCTTTAAATTTGTCACTCTCACAACTTGGAGACCCTCATCCAAATCTTGCACATTTGTACCATTTTTCAGTTTTGTAAACATAACTCAGAAATTAGTTACCCCAGATATGCCCCCAAAACCGTTTAAATAATATTGTTAATTCCATTCCCTAATGTCTTGTGGCAATGAATTCCACGCACAATGTTGGTTCTTTCAGTTTTGTCTTAATCAATTTTGAATGCTCTGGGGTTTCATTTTTACCTCCTCCACAAGGTTTTGAACACTGGGACCACTTCTTCAAAGCCCATTCATACGACACCGAGTCATCTTCCAAAACATTATTGTTATCTACGTTCAAGGAATCTTCATGGATCATGTACTTGTAGGTCAAAGATATCTTGGCACCACCATGAGGAATCACCTAGTAATCCAGAGAGATGTAGGAAAAAAGATATGAAAGATTGATATCAAAAGGTATGTGAGATAATGTGAAATCGCAGTCATCATGGCTCAGATATAAAAACATCCCCAAAGGGATTTAAAACTTTTAGCTGCACTCAACAGATTTATTTTTTTTTCCCCCTGATGAAAAAAGTATCTCCATCCTTATGACACAGTTTCTGAAGTGCATATTAAGAAAGACTGTTGTTGATTTAGACTGATTTTTCTTGCCAGCACTGGACTGACTTCATGATACTAAATTTTTTCCAAATCCCATCATCACAGAAGGAAATGTTGCACTAAAATGATAACGGATAGTTCCACTAAAAGACAAAGCAAATTCAAATGCACAGATAACTGAAAGCGATGAAGAAAACTGCTTATATTTCTGATAAAACACAAATATTCTCCTGATAATCCTGGGAATTCTGTGAAGCTTATTACTTAATCTTGACAGAACTATAAACTATTTAGAAAGATGTTTTGCTATCACACCAAGAGAAAGCAAGAAAATGGAACTCAGTGTGAATAAAGTGCAAAATATTGGTCCTTTGAAAACACAGTATTTATTCCTCCTGCATCTGCCTTTCCAGGACACATTTTCAAAATATGTATGGGAGGAGGAGCTATTAGATCTATCTGATACAAACCATTTTGACCTTTTTTCATAATGGTCACATGTGAGATATGATAAATAAGCTGGAGAGTCTTTACACAGTGGCCATTTGCTGGCCATTCACAGGAAATAATCAGGAGAGCTGGTTGCTCAACACATAACCCTGAGTTACAACAACTCTTGTACAGAGCAATGAATTAGGAGAAAGGAATTAAAATACATCTTCTAGTGTCTTATAATTGAAGCAGATGTCTTCTTGTAACTCACAAGAGGAATATAAACTATATTATATCACATTACAACTCTGTAACCCTGACACTGTTCTGTTGAAGATGGGTCTCATTTGACTTACCAGAATAACTATTCCATTACGCAGTGGCCCCATGGTCTGCACAGTTTCTCTATCATCATCATTCCGATACTCCCACTCCACACCCATGTCAATAAATACTTTAGAGTCTGGCACATAGTTGTCTTCACTCAGAATGAATTTCCCTGTTTCACGATTTTTAATTGCTAGGAACAACATAAGAAAAGTGAATACGAGAGGTTTGCTTCACATCTCAAGTTTTGTTCTGCTCTTGTACCAGTGGAAGAAGCAGAAAGGGCCAGTCTGCATTTTCCCTCTGTTCCTCACAGGTTTGGAAAGACTTTTTCAGGTGTTTCACTGAACTGCCAACGCTTTCCTGCTCAGCTCCAGAAACATCAATTGTCCTTTTTTTTTTTTTTTTTTGCCTTTTCATAGCCTGCCTTGCCAGACAAATGAGGCCAGCGCAACTGCACTGCATGTGTCTGTCTGCCCGCTCCTGACTAACAACTTCTGGATCTGCTGGCCAAATCTGAGCCAATTTGAGAGCCAGTGGGAGTCCCATGGCTACTCAGCTCTTTCATATATTGTAAGGCAGCTTAGGGGGTTGTTACTGCTCCATGAGAGAAAGGCTACTGGGCTAACCCCCAGCGGGTCCTCACAGAGAGATGCTACAAACTGTATTGATTCTCCAGCCCCGACACCGACACAGCCCTGCTTAAGCTCCTGTTGCTTTGCAGACACCTGCCATTGCACACAGCACCCAGTTCCTCTGGTTCGGCTGCCACCAATGCCCCATCCTTTCCCTGGAGAAACTTCAGCCACCTTTGTATTAATACTCTTGGTTTTCTCTCTAGATGGAAAATCTGTTCTTAGAAGAAGCAGGGACTGTTCGTTATTTAGCCCCAAGTTTTAACTCCTTTCACTCTCTAGCAGCTACCTGAGCATCCTGCTCCCTCAGCACTGGCCTCAACAGAGAGCAAGCTGTTTGGGACCCCTGTGTATCACCTACCCCCCACTGAAAGCAGAACCTGGTCAAAATCAGTGAGCAATCACTCCCCTGATCCACTGGGCCAGGGGTTGCACTGAGCGGCAAGGGAAGCATTTGCCAGTGAGAAGTTCGATGACTCACGATAAAATTAGCAGGCCATTTGCTGTGAATCTACCTCCAATTAATAACAGCCTACTAGAGACTGCTTCACATCGATTACAGGGCACCGTGAGGAGTGGATTTCAATTGCTTTCTAAGCTGCAGGATCGATTGGGCAGCCTTGTGTCAATACAGTCAACAATGGGGCAGAATCTGAAACAGATCTGGATGTAGCTGGGAAATGACTGAGGATGGGTAGCATGTTACAGGAGATGCACAAAGACAGTGCATTGCACCCCATAATGTATTTCAGCTCCTCTTCCAGCAGCTTTCACACATGCACATGACAATGCAGGGATCTTCCAGCTTGGACACCGGGGAAATCAAATTGCCAAACAAGCTTCCCAATTTAACACACTTAAAGGAGGTATGCCATGTGGGAGAATAATGGATAAACAAATGCACAAACACATTGTCAGGCTCCGGAGACAGAAAATAAAGCAGGAAAAAAAATATTCTGCTTGAAAAATGTTCCTACTTGTTACATACTTACCGAGATTATGACTGGTGGCGTCTGTTTCCTGGATAAGTAAATGTCTTGCACCAACAGGAATTTCAAACATCTTAATGTGCCCTTTATTGTAGCATTTGAGAAGATAGTAACTGGTTAGTACGGCACAAACAGCAAGAGTCTGTCTTAGGTTTTGAAATAAATCTTCTAAAAGCAGGGTATATTACAGTAAGCATCATTCTCATCCCTGTTTCTGTGCAAGGTGATGGAATATAACAGGGACAAAGGGCTTTGGGTCAGAAGAAAAATGCCTTAAGTATTATCAGCAGGCTTTGCTTCAGACTAAAATGGGCTTTAAAGCACCATGCACACCCACAGGAGAGACTGATGAGAGCTCCTGTCTGACAGTGAGTGACGATGACACATTATTGCAGCACTCCCATGACTTGGACAGAGCAGCTGGGTGACATCAGCAGCACACACACGTCCGTAGCTCTCCAATATGGAGCACTGAGCCCCTCCTCTATGCATGCACAGGCCCTGATACCAGCAGATTTCACTGACCAAAGAAGTCTTATTTTCAAATTCTAGACTCTTCTCAAAGTGAAGTCCAGAGAGTTTAGTGGAATTAGTGATGCTGTAAATTATTTGATTGCTCTGGTGCTTTCCATGAAACAGAAGAGATCAAATAAAAATACTCTAAATTCCCTAACACCAGGACAAAACACACTGAATGCACTGACCTTGCTTCTTTGGTACTCTTGAAAATGTTCCTTTTACCACTTTGCAGTGAGAATTATCTCCTCCACAAACACCACATTTATCTTCCTGCTTTGTGGAACCTATGACCCTGTCACACCCAACTTTCTGTGCCCAAAAGAGAAAAACAGTCATTCTTATTTATCCACACTACAATTCAAATGAGCCTTCACTTCAGATATCAAAACTCAGACTTCTGCTTCAAAGAAGTACAAATTGTATTATTTTCCTGGAAGGTCAACATCTAAACAGATTTTAATACTTCCAGTTCCTATAATGGCTGTCAATCAGGTGATTATGTTTTTGTATTATGCTTCACAGTGTTCCTCTTACTGAAGACCAGCAGCATGGTTAATGAAACACACTAAAGCCTCAGCTTATCTTAAAGTAGATGCTTAAATCCCAGAAGAACCAAGGCATCTATGTGAGGATAAGAACCTCCACCAGTGCCCTGCCAAGTCAGAACCTCTAATTCTGTTGAAAGACAACCTGCAGCAGATCCCAACTTAGAGGAACTGTCATTCGTTTTTTTTTTTTTTTTTTTTTTTTTAAATAGCATGATCAAATACAGAGAGAATGCACATCAGCTGTATCTTAACACCACTTTTCCTTGAAAGCTGCTGAATGTTCCTATTTCATTGTACATTCCACCTCCACTAAACCTCAGCAGGAAAAACTTTTCTTTGAAAGCTAATTGCAATAGTTCATCTTAAAATACTGCATTAAATATTACTTGTGTAGGTAGGTGCTGCTGGAGTTGAGTCACATGAAATGTGATGGCAGCTATGAATATCACACATAATATTGTGACAATAATTCTAATGAAATCTCTCTCTTGCCCAAAGCATTATTATACTTAAGCAGGAATTCTTGGAGAGAAACAGTCTCAAGCTACCATTTTTATTATTTTCACAATAATAAGCTCTGAATCAAGCCATCAAAAGCTTACCAAGCAGTCTCCCCGCACACAGATGCTGTAAGCGTCTTTGTAGGAGCAGCGGGTCCCATCGTGTACCATCCTTTTCATATACACCACATCCCCCGTTTCCTTTGATTCGCAATAAAGGTGGCACCTTTCCTTAGCTGAAAAATAAAGTGACCCAAAATGTGCGTGTTCAGCTCTAACAACTGGCTGCTGACTTTGTGAATGGTACTGTCAGTAGTGATGGTTCTCCCTTCTTCCTTGTGTACATCACAGAACTCAATACAGTACCCCATAAATTATTGATGCTTATCCCCTTTCAAAAGCTATGCAAGCATTTGGAAACTGCTGAATCTTAAAGCACCCATGTGTCATCATTAGGAGACAGTCTTAAAAATAACAGGTCATTTACATTGATGGGCGGGCCTATATTTAATCCTTTGTTTGATGATGCCATCTGGCAGAGGTTCCACAGTCTGCTACCTGTAAGAGAGGCAGGTTTCTGCATCAGCTTCTCCTACACAGCACTTAAACCTGAAAAAAAGCAGAAGTCACTTTGCCATAAAAAGGCAACTGTTTGACACTCGAGTTCATCTGGCATCCAAAATGTCTTCAGAGACAGCTGGACCATACCTAAACATGAAGTTAATTCTCCCTCATTGCTGTACTTGTATTTATAACAGTTTAACTCATTAAACAAGACAAGATGCCAAAGAAATTCAGGAAAAAAGACCCAACATTTTTTTATTGCTAACACATGCACAAACAGACCTCTTTTCTCCTAATCTGTTCCAAAGAGCTAAGAACAAAAAATAAAGCTGAAGTGACTAGTCAGTGGCTGAATAAAGTTGTATTCCACTGGTGTATTTCGTTTTACTCCTATCCCTTGCTGTCCCCAGATCCCAAACAGGATATATGATGCTTTCCTTGGCAGTGAAGAGCAGATGGACTTTCTGTTGGATTAAACAAATAAAGATTTGCTATTTGAACACGATTACAAGTTGGGGCACTTTTCCCATCATTTGAAACAATAACGACCTTTCTGTTACTGCAGTTCAATTAAAATGAATCTTCACAGGCCCTTTGCATTCGTCCCCTGTATGGTTCCATGGCCTCTGCCCTCTTTTAATAAAGTCCTTGTTATTGCTGTTGATGTCTTCATGGCCACTGGGTATGGGTACATGAGAGACCTTTGTTACTGCTCCCGAACAATGCAGAGATGTCATGCTAAAAATGTAGGGCCTAGGCTGTTAGAACAGGTACTTTACTTTTCTTGTGTAGGTTCTTAATAGGGGACTATTAAGATCATAATAATCACAGACCTAATGTATTGCATATATTAGAAACATTAAACTGTGCACAAGACATAGACGTGAACACACACATCCCCTGCATATGTACCCACACCCACCCCATGCATACCATACATTCATTGTATGGAACTAAATGGAAATACCAGGAGGTCTGACTGGGTGCCAACTCTGTACAAGAGCTTTATTTTAGAGGGGTTCTCTTCCCATTGCTCCATTGGAAGGGTAAATGTGCAAGTGCCGTTAAATTGGACCCTGTTAATTGCAAAGAATTATTTTCTTTCTATTCACTGATGCTGGGCATAGTAGATGAGCAGGAGCATGACCACATGCCTGTCCATCCCATGCTCCCCATGCATTTCCTCATCATTTAATTGAGGCTGGGTGCTAATCACCACTGTCACTCTACACTGCTCTGGCAGATGCATGGCACAGGGGTATGTGAGACCAGCAGGGAGTGGGAGATGGGGTGCTCAGGGGGCCTGAGGCAGGACACAGGCCATGGCATGATGTGGCACTGGGATGCTCAGGCACACACTGGAGCATGCCCCAGCTTGATGGTTTTTCTCTGGCCGTGGCATGAGATGCTCCTCTGTGTCTCCATCACATACACAATGTGTCAGACACGTCCAGCTGAGCTGCCCATGTGAAGTGTATGGATTTATGTCACCTTTGAGTGGCAACTGCATTATCCGCACAAAGCGTATCACTGATATGCCTTATCTTTACAAAAGGGATTTTAAAATTTATTAGAGTTCAAGCAGAAACCACCCTCTAGCCTTATTTTCACACAAAAGCTGTTCCCTCTAATAACCCTGCACAGGTAATTGTGACTCTAGAGGTGGCTGCAGTTACACTACAGTTATATGGGAAAACAGTGGTGACCAGTGATCAGTTCTCAGACATCAGTGAGCTAGTTTCAGACCTAGAAGCCATTGAATTTAACAGAAAAACATCTGATTAGTTTCAGAGGTCTTTGTAACAGGCTGCTCCAAAGGCTAAAGCAGAAGCAAGGGTCCTGTGGGCCACAGCATTCATCTCCTCTCCCTGTGCCAAAGCCATTTTATGAAATTAAGGCTGTGAGGCTGTCTCTGCGCCTTTGAAAATCCCAGATTGCACAAGATGGCATGAAAAGAATGAAGGAACCCTGAGAACTGTTTGGGAAGAAAGACAAGCCAATAAATCACAAGGAATTTGGTATTAACTTCTGGCAGAGTATCCTTTCACTGGAATGCAAAATGATTTGCCCAAAGTGACCCTTCCCCTCCCAGAGATGGGTGCCTGGCTGAGGACAATTCAGGTGCCCAGCACCTGCCCCTTGCCAGGTCAACCCTGCCCTAAAGTACTCATCGTTCAAATGAAGTGACCAGGCTTAAAAATAGCAAGCAGCCCACACTGCTCATCAAACAAGTTGAGAGTTAGTGCCCTCCAACTTTCTTCTTTCGTAAAACTTCTCAGTATGTTCTCAACACATTGTGGCAATAGCACGACAATGACCTTCATAGCCCAAATCAACCAGCTGCACTTTCATCGACAGTTCAGGAGAGGTGTTAACAGGAAAATGAATATTTTTGTTCCAAGAGGCAATCTCTGCTGAGATGGCAGAACATCAGCCAGACTGTGCTGGTTCAGACCCTGTGCCCATCCAACCCAACACCTGCCTCCAGCAGTGCCAGCAGTGTTTGCAGGAAGATATAAGAACAAATCTGATACTTTTCTCGGAATATTCTCCAAGTTTCTTGTAAAATGCAGCTTGGGGACTTTCTAAGTCATGGCTGGAACTTAGGGTTCAATAGTTCTTAATAGATTATAGAACTTTCAAGATTTTTTTCAAATAATTAAAAAAACTTTCTGGCATCTGCAACTTCCTATGGCAATGAATTCCAGTTAATTATATGCTGTGTGGAAAACTACTTCCCCTTATTTGTTTTAAATCTGCCACCTGTTTATTATATTTATCATTCCCAAGCTTATGTTATGAGAAACTGAATAATCATTCAGTGTTCAGACTCTTCAAGCCACTCACAATTCTGTAACACTATATTTTTAATCTAAATCATCACTTTTTCAGGGTGAAAAGTCCTAGTTTAGATAAACTTTTCTCATTCAGAAGTCATCGCTTACGGTTACTTTACTCAAGCCTTTCTGAGTTCAGCAGGTACACATCATGCAGGTACCCAGAGGCAGAGCTATGTTCTCCATGCCTCTTTTGACAGTCACTGAATGGATGTTTTCCTACAGCTATCCCCAATTCCCACACCTTTCTCTTCAGAGCCTGCCTTGTGTACAGACCCACACTTACCATTTTTTTATCCCTATATCCAATATTGGCATTTTTCAACACCAAACTTCATCTGCGCCATTCACTCACTTAATGTCACCCTTATTTTAATTAGCCTGAGTAATTCTGTATCCCCAAGCAAATTCTGTCACCTCATTCTCTCCCTTTCCCATCTCTACTGTCACGCATGCTCAGCAGCGCCCATCCTTCTCAAGCACCACCCCACCCCCCCCCCCGTATAGAAGACCATTCCCTTTTGTATCATGGTAACTGAGATTAAGAGCAGTTTTGGGGGAACAGGGTCCAAAGCTTTTGGAAAATCCATTACACAGCTTACAAGTACATGATATGAACTGGATCACTCACACACTGATACTCACTAATCCCTCCGAACAACTCGTAATGGATTTGTGAGGCATGATTTCCCTAGTAGAAGTTTTACCTGTCTTTGTATCATTTTTACTTGTGTTTGCAATTGATTTAACTTTTCATAGGAAAAAGGGACTGCTCACCATCGACATGTTCATAAGGAAGCCAGTGGTGTTTCCTGTTCTGATACTCAAAGTAAGGGTCCCACTGCCGGCACTGCTCCTCTCTGAAATCTTCAAAGTCCTTAGGACAGTCCTGAGTGTTGCACAGCTGGAACTCATAGCTCGGCCCCACACATGTGCGGCCTCCGTTGGCAGGACTGAGGATGGGAGAGAAAACCGGGGTTAGTTTTGCCATTAATGGAAGAATCAAGCATCTGTCAAGTCCTTCAAGGAGTAATTTAATTACAAGTCACATCAGTAGGCACTTGATGAAGCCAGTGATATATTTCTAATACAGAAAAATGTCTTTTCTTTAAAAACCTGTTGTCACTATTTAGCTCTTAAAAAGCAATTTCTGCAAGTAGAGCCTCAAAACACTTGATAAGGGCAAGAAAAAAACATTTTCTTGGTGTGGCTTAAGAAAGGAAAGCACAAGCAGACGAAGTGACTCATTCACATTCAATCCCTAATCCAGCAGCAAATCCAGAAACAGCCCAGCTCAGTGCTGCATTGCTGGGTAGATGTGCCTCGGATCACCATCAGATCTGGCAATGCAGCTCAGGAGTCAGAGCTAGGTTTGCACCCTCTTCCAGGAACACAGAAAACATTTTCAATAGTGCATTAGGCTTTTCCTACCTGAAAATAGATTTTACAACTAAAACTGTGCCCACAATTATAAAGGTCACTTTTGTGTTGCCAACGTAGTAAAGGCTGAAATAAGAACTGGTGATTTTTTTAACAGAATATTTTCCATCAGAAAATGCCGCTTCATAAAACTTCAGTTTATTATTTTTATATCAATGATAAGATTATTTTTAACACTAGTCAATTTATCAGCATCAACCGAGAAAGTCAATTTTAAAAATATTTTGTCTCATTTAATTCTGACAATTGCTTCAATTCTTGCTGTTAGGATCTTGACATTTTATGATATTGCAGTAAGATAGCAATAATTATACATTTCATATCATTTGTACATACCACTCTATATTAAACAGACTTCCTGTGTTACTGAAATTAAGTCATTCTACATTATCTAGAGGAGCCATATATAAGTTATCAAAGCAAAACAATTCAGTATTTTTTAAATTAACTTGAGGGAAGGTTCTGATTTCTGGAGCTTTGTTCCAACTTGGAATGAAAACAGTTTGAAAATATTCTAAGATCTTATTGTTGAAATGTCCCAAGAAGTGGATTGAACAAAAAAAGGTATATGCAAAAAAAAAAAAAAAAAAAAAAAAAAAAAAAAATTAAACAAAAGATTTACAATTATTTAAAATCACCA
>JANHGN010006155.1:0-10278 GCA_024605025.1 Megaceryle maxima
AAAGTTTTTGTGGGTTTTTTTGTTGTTGTTTTGTTTTGTTTTTAATAGATTAGTTAATTTAGCTGTTTAGCAGATGATTTTAAGAAAATGTTGAGTGCTTCTGGTTTGAAAAGTGTGTTTCTGTTAGCATAGAATTGATCAGGTTGGAAGGGACCCTAAAGATCACCTAGTTCCAACCCCCCTGCCATGGGCAGGGACACCTTCCACTAGACCAGGTTGTTCAAAGACCCCATACAACCTGGCCTTGAACACTTCCAGGGATGTAGCATCCACAATTTCTCTGGGCAATCTGTTCCACCCTCCCAGTAAAGAATTTCTTCCCAATACCTAATCTAAATACACCCTCTTTCAGTTTGAAACTGTTACCCCTCATCCTATCACTATGGTTCCTGATAAAGAGTCCCTCCCCATCTTTCCTGTAGGCCCCCTTTAAGTACTGGAAAGTCACTATAAGGTCTCCCTGGAGCTTACTCTTCTCTAGGCTAAACCACTCAAACTCTCTCAGCCTGTCCTCATAGGGAATCTGTAGTTGTTTTTGAAAATCTTGACCAAACTTTGCCTCTGGTTAATAGGACATTAACATTAAACTCCTTTAGGTTGTTTAATTTAAGCAGGGGTCAAATTCTGCCTCTATTTTGTTAATCTGCCTGAAGATTTTTATTCTGCAAGGAAGCTCATAGGTTCCAACTAATGAGAGGAAGAAAATAACTGACTCAAGTTGATGATAACATAAATGCTTGGAATGAAAATTAAACATTATTATTAGCAACTTTCAGCAGGGTTTAAAGTGTTGAAATTTAACCTTGCCATGTGGATCCCTATCACTTAACTTTAATGAGTAACCAGTAGCAGGAGAGTTTCCTATATCATGTGTGCAATAGCTGCCGAAGAGAGATATGACATATTAGCTAGACTGGTTTATAGAAGAAGCTATCCTATCACTGCAATGAAGAGAGAAACTAGAAATTTAAACCATTATCTTTGAAAAGGTACACTATAAAACTATGGTTCTAAAATTATTTTTATAGTGTAAAGATCACATACTGGAAGCAAAACTCTTTAAGTGTTTTGAAAAGAAATGATGGCTAGGTGATAGTGATGGGTGATAAATAGAAGCAATGAACTACTTTCATGACTCAGTTGGAAGCAGTTATCACTATTGTACCTTCCTCCTTATGTAAGGATCCTAATAGCAAAATTTAATTTTTTAATTTTTTTTTTTTTTTTCCCTTCAAAATGTATCACTAGAGCAGAAGTGAGAAATAGCTGAAAGCTTACAGATGAGTGTTTTGGAACATTTTGCAGAGCACACTGTCTGGGGCCATAAACACACGATTCAGTTGTAACTTAAAATATCTGATTGAAGTTGTTCTTTCCATTCACTGTCTCTTTCCATATTTAAATCCATGCAGATAAGGATACCCCTCTGTTTCCAGAGCGAATCTGTACACTTGAGTAATGTAACAATGCAGGCAGTTTCCTGCTGAAACAAATAGTAACAAAATTTTATTGTTTACTTCTGCTCAACTGATGAAGAATTACTGACTTTATTTTCTAAAAAGAGGAGCATTTTGCAATGTTGATGATAATTTCAGAAGATCAATATTACTTTATACCCTGAGTAATATTGATTAGGATCTTATTCCTCATCACAAACCAGATTTTATTTCTTTAATATAGTATATGACAATCTCTTTTGTACATTGCCTTTGACTGAGGAGACTTATTAAGGGCATTTTGTTTTCTTGCACCTCATTAGTTAGGAGCAATAATTTCCACCGTGTAACCCTACCTCCTTTTGCATAATTATTTGCTGCCTACTGAACCGGCACATTCTCTCCCTAAAGCACACCTCTGAAATCAAACAATATGCTTTGTAAAAGGGAAGAATTTACAGCAAAACACACCTTGTGGAAATGCCCTCAAATCACAAGGCCACTAAACATTAATTTCTTCCCACTTAAGACCTACTAACCATCTGGTTTAGGAGGCTGGAGCAGCTTCAGAGGAATGCGAAGAAAACCGTCCGCCCTAAATTTATCTTTATTTGGCACTGTCAGTGCTCTGATGCTGATAGTGAACACCCGCATCGATGTGAGGGGCTGAGCACATTCTCCGCACCGCTCGGCCCCAGGCGACTGCCCCCGGAGGGTCGCCTGGGGCCAGTACCGTCAGTAGCTCGGTGCCCTCAGCAGGTGGCAGTGGCGGCCCGCGGCGGGGCGGGGTGCGCGGAGCCCCCCCGGAGCCTGCCCGCAGGGAGGCGGCCGCCCCGCGGAGCGGCTGCAGTGGGTACGGGGGAGTGGCATCGCAGACGGATGGCGGGACGTGGCCTTCTCCCCTATCCCGTCCTCGCACGCAGAATGACTTTTAATCAATGTTAAGTAATTCCTCAAAGGAATTTCAAGGAAAAATTGATCCAAACAGCACCCCCGCAACCCCACCCAGCCACTCCCCAGAAAACAAATCAGAAGTATCACTCCCCTAATTCAGGCAGTCCCTTCCCTAACATGTCTGTGATTGGACTTGTGTGTAAATGATGGTAAACACATTGTGCTAAAAATCTCTTTTTTTCAAAAAATTTGGTCAACGTGAATTCAATGCTGTTATGATTAAATAGTTCTGTGACAGCTTACACAATGGTTTATATGAGTTGCCAGTTTTGAGCTATTCCCTGAAGGGCATAGATACATAAAGAAGTGCATGTAAAAGTCTCTTGAAACAAATTTCAGACAAGGCGATCTCTCTTTATTTGAATTTTCAAAATATTAATCATGGAATCATAGAATGTTTTGGCTTGGAGGGCCCTTTAAAGTGTTGAATTTATACAGCAGCCATGGCAAATGTTGTCTGTGTTTGGGGTTTTTTATTTCTTTTTGAGCTGTTTCATATGATTCTGTAATATAATTTTGTATTATATCTTGAGTGTTTTAAAATAGCCTTAAGTTAAATATATCTCTTTTTTCAATGACTATAAAAAGTGATTATATGTTATGAAGATTAGGGTTTGCAGGAACAATTGTTGAATGGAGTTTATTTAATGAGTACTCATCTAAATAAGGGTAGTTAAGATGCTGATCCAGACTCTGTTTCCCATTGTGTCTGTGCTAACTTTCATCAGTAATGAATACCACTCATTACTGTTGGTTATTTTAGATTTTTGCATAGCGCATGTGATTCTCTAGCTAGAGACGATAAGGCAAGAGTGATGGAGTATTGTATTTTGTATGTTCTAGTTATTTGCTAGTACCTGTTTATGAAAATACATATTTTTATATATTGGGCTGATTTGCATATATTATTTGACAGCTTTTCTGTTTATTTTCAGAAGCAATGTATCCACTATTTAAAACTGTGTCAATTGGTGCAGTCATGTGCTGGCTAGTTAATGATTTCAAGTGGGAGTCCAATTTTTTAAAATATATTGTAGGTCTTGTGATTTGGGCAACTACGAAATAATGCATTTTCTGTGGAGGGGAGAGCATGTTTATTGACAAGAGCTTCAGAAGCCTATCTCTTGGAGCCCAAAGAGGCATACTGATTGACAGTTCCTCTTCACCTGCCCACTGATGATGATTCATATCAAGACAGAAGAGGAAGTAAGTGGGAAGCAGAGGAAGGAAGGAGGTGCAGGTTGGGTAGTTCTGTGCATCCCTCTGAGGTTCTGCACATTCCGTCAGAGGAGATCTGTCGGTGCAGTGGTTTCCATGGCTGCGCTGCTCTGTTTACCTCCTGTAGCAGAATGAGCAATAATACCTAACTTTTCTGTGTTGTTCTAATTGATTCCCATTGGAGAATGTTCCCAGGCTTCTGCTTTTTTGAAGCCAGGTTCTATCCCTGTCTCTAAGTCTTCTCAAACTGATTGCTGTAATGTTTTTTTCATTAAAATGCATGCTCTGATGAAAGAAGCAGTAGAGTAGCGGAAGCCTGACTGGTATTAGGCTATGAAAATGCAAAATCCTACACATTTTCCATGCTATGCTTATCAGCTGTCCAAAATACTTCACTAGATCAGATGCTTGCAGTTACTTAAAATGAAATCTACAGCTTACAGAGTTCTTGAAACACATTTAAATGCAGGTAAACAAACTATTTTAAACTCTGAAGTTAATATTTACATGCAGTCCTCTCCTGCTGGAGTAGTATGAAGACTATTCTCATTGATTGTTATTTTAAAGGTAGTCTTACCACTTGTACCAGTAGCATATAAGAAATATGCTCCTCCTAGATTTTGACTTTCAATTTTGTGTGAAACTGTGGGTACTTATATTACTAACCCAAATCACCGGAAGGAGGCATCTACTTTGGGAGCAACACTACAGAGATCATTCAATCCTACAGGTCTGGAATACTCTCTCTTCCTGAGGATCATGTCTCTTTTGACTTCTGGTGCAATTATTTCAGTGACTTGTTGCAGAGCTATGACAAAATAAAATGCCTACTAACATATCTATTATTCTTTTTTTGATATAGAACATCAAGTTTATGGCAGGATAAATAAATGAATAAAATATAAAGAATTAAATACAATAAAAATGCTTGCCCAAGAAAAGCTTTTCTCTGCGGTATTATTAAGAACAATTTGGGATGTAGGCTTTAGAAAATTTTAATAAACAAGGGAAAGGTTTATATTGGTTTTTTTTTTTTACAGGGGCCGTAAACCTTCTGTAGATTTTTATCAGAAAAGCATTTATCTGAGCTAATTATTCAGCATGAAGAGGAACAGAGTCTGTGTGATTTTTATTTCAGCTTTTTTGAAAACTCTTTATTTTCAGTTCTCTAATTAGTTGCTCAGTTTGGACTTAAAGCAGGCACCATAACACATCGCAGGACAGACTCCTAAAATGCACACACCTCCCCTTTTCTAAGCTAGCTAGGACATATAAGCAACTCAGATCTTGGCCAGAGTTGTGTTAGGATCTCAACTTTCAGATGAAAGTACTTTTATGGAACAAAGGAAGAGGAAGAATTAATTCTTGGTTTAGAAAGAGGGAAGATCTCATGAGAAAGCATCTGAGGGAAGATTGTTTTCTAATTTAACTGCTGCTGCTTTATCTTTGGTATGGAAGATACCACAGCAAACCCAATTAGTTTGCCAGGTGCTCAGTGTTCTCATATCAGCACAGCCAGCAGCTTCCCCAGGCAGGTTTTGGGACATTGGCATATCTATGCCTCAGTTTCCCAGCTGTAAAATTGAACTAGTAATTTGTTACTTCAGATGTCGTTATAATGATATCCTCCTCATTTTTTTTGAAGGTTGCTGCTATGATCCTTAAGATGGTTTAAAAGCCCCTGGTTGAATACATCTATTCTTCCTCCATATTCAAAACCAACACAGTTTGCTTATCTCTTCAGTCACCACAGAGGGAGAGGACTGCTCTCACAGGCAGAATAACTCTGACACAAGTGGATGTTGCTTAGTCAGCGAGATGTTTTGTACATTTGTCATTGTGTAACATACATCTATTTTAATGCATGACTAAGTAAAAAATTTATTACCACAGGGTAAATCAATTAAATGTTCTTATTCTTATAACAAGTGTTCATTTCTAATGGAACATTTTGTAGCATGTTGTTATATTGCTCTACAGTACTAACAAACATCTGTTATTATACACAACCAATCAAAATCTGACTCAGTTACCCTGCAGATAATTTTTAAATGCCTTAAAAATTTTAATCATGAAGCTCTTTAGCACCACTTTTGAAAAAAAAACCAAAACGAACCAACCCATAAACAACCCTTAATTGAAGCATACAAGTGGGAACAGCACGATGACAAGGAGTGGATTAAACCCATAATGAAACCAAGTTATGCTGCTGTTTTACTGTGAAATATTACAGTCTGAAGTACAATCTTCTGAGTGTGTGCTCACTTGAGTGAGATATTCCTTCCTCTTCCAGTGGATGTTGGCATTCCCTTCCTTTCTCCACCAAAGCAACTAATTGCCTAGTTTAATATAACATTTGAAAGCCTCCAAACACCTTGTTGAAATGTGAACAAATCAAGGTTCCTCCACCATTTTGCTCTGTTTGTCCCATTTCATGCCACTCACCTGTCAAGATGTATTAAGATGCATGGCTGGATATATGAGAAGCAGGGGCATTTTCCAGTTGCACTGTTGTGGGGAGGTAGGATGAAATCTCCATGTAGATTACATAGGGTGTCAAGGGATGCAGTAGAATCTGCCTCTGGCTCAGGGTCAGGCTCTTGGGTTTTGGTGAGCAGTTGGCTCTGCTAGTTTACTGTGCCACAAGTGCTCAGAAACTTCCTTCTGTTTTGGCTGCCTGAAGTTATATATTAAATCCAAATTCCTATCAACAGCAAATGAACTTTCAACAAGTCACTAAGAGCCATGCATAACCCTTGACTGTTCAGCCAGCTGAGAAAATGGACATGGGGATCTGTTTCTGGCCATAGTTCATTGGCAGGGTTCTGGGATACAAGGTTATTATTATTATGGAGATGTGCTGACCCATTGCTTCTGTTCCAAACCTCAAACCAGTTCATGTATTGTGTAAAATAAAATATATAGTACCTGTACCTTAAAATAGCTTGTTTCATGTTTATTTTTTTCCAGTGACACTGTATTGCTTACTAAGTCAGTAGTTACATCTAGGAGAGATGAGCAAATTTAGAGTTTTCTCAGCATAGACTTGTCAGTGCAATTGGATGTTTTTCCATTTTGTCATCTCTGGAGATCTAGCTCTAAATGTAGTCTGTATAATCACTTGTACTGCAGTTAGTTTGTGTTGCTTTGGTAGAACTGCATAGTATTAAAAAACAAAGCCAAAGTCTGAATGAGTTGTATATAGGCACAGTTTGTAGCCTCTCCCCACATTTACTCCAGTAAGGCTTGATGTTACAGAAGGATTACTGAAAATCAGACTTCAGCTACATCTACAGCATCATGTGGGAAATCTTTCCAATATCTGGGTTTATTATTATAATACTACGTGACTTCTAAGAACAGCAAATCAAAGAAAAGTTTTTAATTAGTTCTCCTGATAGTCTTCACTACAGTATTATAAAATGCTTCTAGAGTGAAATTTAACTGCACCACCCAAAAGGTATGAATTCCACTCAAAAATAATAAAAAAAAAAAAAAAAAAAGGGAAAAGACATTTCACTTACTCTGTAGATTTTTTTATTGTGTTTTGTAAAGGTTGCTTAAGTTATTGGTGTAACATCTTATGTTCATGTATTATTATACATACTGTCAGAACTGTGTTTACTTCGCTATGTTACTGGGAAAAATAGTGAAAGGAAAGAATTTGCCATGTACTTCATAATGAACAGAAACCAAGGAAAACATAGAGACTACCTCAATTTGTTTATATATTTGGGTTTACATAACACATTTCAAATCATTCTGGTTTTCCCTCTGGTAAGATGATACTCAGCCTGAGGATAAACTATTGCTGGGACAGAACTAGAAAGACTCACATTATAAACCAGTGCTGTGCAAGCCTGGATTTATCCCACCTTCCAGTCTTTAGGGTTTTTCAATTAATGCTGAGTATCTGCTTATTCTCTGAAGACAGAAGAACACAAAGGCTTGCACAACCATGGCTCACTTTTGGAAACCCTGCAGTGGGTACTGACATGCCCAGTATATCAGCAACTTATATTTTCCCTCACCAGAAGCTTCATTTGTGCAGACAGCCACCCACATTGTTGGTCAGTCATCACCTCCAAGAGCCCTGGTGATCGTCCTACTTTGGTATGTTGTCCCCTCCCCTTGCCCATTCGGTGTGAATGTAGGCAGCTGCTGCAGCAAGAGCAACGGCATGGGCTGTCAGCTTTTTAACAGTTGGGGAACATGCAAGTCTTCTCATTTTTGGATGCTACACCACAGGACTATCCATTGCTGGCTGAAGGTGTTGGTCTAGGAGGGCAAAACCACAACATCAAGCAGAACATCTACACCCTGTTTGTCTCGTATCATTGGCCATGGTTGGTCAGTGCTGACTCAGAAGTGCTTCCACAGAAGCATCCCTAAAACGGTTCAGGATGGGGACACCAAGTGTATTCTCCAGCCACACTGTAGGTGATTGTGATGGCAAAAAACCTTAAAACTGTACTTGGAGCTGCCCTGTTACCAACTCTTACTCCACTGTCATGTGGGAGAGGCGAGGTAGCAAGTTGCGTGAGCAGCTGAGCAGGCAGCTTTTCATCTCCCTTCCTCCTGGTTGGCATCAGACCTTGTCAGGGCAGTACAAGGCCCGCATAATCAGCTGAAGACAGCTGCGAAACAGGACCAGGCTTGGTGGCAGCTTGGACCACAACCTGCTGTTACTGTGGCTGAGGAGCCACGGTCACTTTGGGAATTCTGGTCCCTGGCAAATCCACTATGCCACCTCTGAAAAATGTAATCTTCCTACCTCAAAGCTTAAGACATTTGTTTATTTTGCCTCCATTTTTGGAATTATATACTTAAATTTCATCTGCTTCCATTTCTTTGCTATTTCAAGGACAATCTGTGGGAGAACCATGGAGAAGAACCACTCTGAGATAGCTAAACATCATTTTGCACAAGCCAAGGACCACTGCAGGAAATCTTGAAACATAAAAGTAAGGTTTGAACCTTCCTCAGGTTTCAAAGTGTTAATTTTCCTTTTCTTCAAGAGAATATCTCCATCATACAAGGGTCGATGCTGTTTGTTTGAAGAAAGTACTCAGAGGATGTGGTTTCTCTTGTCTCAGCTCTGCTCTTCAAAAATTTGCAAGATGGAATCACCAGAGAGAAGTACTTGTCTCTGAATTTCCAATTAAGAACCAAAAAGTGCTTGGATAGATGCTTCTCTTAAAGTTTTCTAGTTTGTTCATGCTTTCTGGGTCAACATCAGTGTAGACAGTTGTTAGTAGCCTATTATAGGCCCATTTTAGTTGTAACTGGTAACATGTTTATTCCATACTTAAGGCAAGGCTATGAGAATGAAAATGCTTCCAGGACTTCGAGCTTTCTAGAGACAGTTCAAATCCCAGTTCAGGAAAACTCCACCATTAAAGTGTTCTGCAAAATGAAAAATATCAGATGAATCAATTCTTTCTAAATTAGATTTTTTACACCTCACATAAGTCTGTATAAACCACAAAAATAAAAGTAAAAAGCCATTACAAAAAGGAAAGTATAAGACTTTCATTTAAAGATGTCAAAACAAGCTATTTTGACATTGCCAGTGCCTTTCATCCTGTTTTTTCCTCACATAAATGAAATTTCAGTAAAAAAGACAAGACCTCACAAAGCATTTAAAGAGTGCTGCACTATTTTAATGAAAACATGCTCTGCTAGTGGCTTGATTATCAACTATAATCAAAATAATAGAAGGTTTTGTTTTTGTTAAAAAAAAAAAAAAGAGAGACTTAGGTAATAACAAGATACAGCAGCACTCAATTACCTGGCACAGATTGTATAATAGCATGTACTTCAGAATTTAGTTCCTAAACAGTCATTTATATTCACTACCAGTCACTGATTTTCCACGTACAGAAGATAAATCCCCTTGACATTCTTCAGGTCTGGTAGGTAGCAAACAAATGTGAGTCTGAATTTGTAAAGAAATTTTTTAATAAGGAAAAAATTATCCTTCTGAGATTAGGTACTTCACTATACCATTTTTTGCAGTTGATTTTACTGGAATTTTTCAGTTTATTCATAGTAACACATTAGGCTTATTTGACTGAATTTGGTGGATATTTGCCTGCATATTTGAATGATAGGGATATTAATGATTGAAGGACTTCAATGCATTTGCTTTAGTAGGCAATTATCGTTCATGAAAACTGGTTTCCATTTAGAGTTAAAACAGCTCCCTTGTAATAGCCACTGTATTGTACAGTGATTTAGAAACACAACTAATCAGCAAACTTGGCATTATGCTATATTAAGTGAGTAATCTGCTTTATCTTATTAGGTCTGTTATCATACCTGATTTTCAAATTTGATTTGGACATATGAAAAACATGATAACCAGCTATAGGACTCACTTGACCAGTTGTGAAAATAAACAACAAAAATGTCTGGTTTTCCATACCGTGTAACATCTCCTTGAATATGTGACACCTCCCTGATGTAATTGACATTAAACGGAACATTAGGCTACTATAATTACAGGGTTCTCACTGCATCCAAGCATATCTTAATGATTAGTATTATTATGTAGGTTTTTTCCATATATTAATGTTCTGATCAATGAGAAAAAAAGTGAAATAAGTATACCAGAAAAGCCACCTTCTGGAGTCTCCTGTTATTAAGAAGGAGAGGTGGATATTAATAT
>JANHGN010006156.1:0-33410 GCA_024605025.1 Megaceryle maxima
CACCCATCTTTCCGGCCTGTCCAGTTCTCACTGAATGGCAGCACAGTCTTTTGATGTGTCAGCCACTCCTCCCAGTCAGCAAATTTGTTTAAATTCATCACAAATCCAAAATTCTTAATAAATATTTCCTGAACAAAAGTGATTTTCTGAGAAGTCATGTTATCATAATCAAATTTACAGTTTCTATGTTTAAACTGTTACAATCCTGCTGAGAAAGTGGAGACCTGACTCTGGTGATCAGGGTCAACCCTAGATTCTATAGACAGAGCCAGCCAGCCTTTCCATCACAAAGCTAAACTTTGAGCATTTCAATCTATTTTAAGATAAATACCATTTACTGAAATTTGAACTAGAGTTGGATCCTAAAGTTATATAAATCCCAAAGTTGCTAGATCCACAGCCTTGTTTTGAATCTATCTGTATCAGTATGGTGATTCTGTATCAGTATGGTGATTGTTCCTGTAGGATTTTAAGAATGTACAGAATGGATCTAGACTATTAAAACAGTATTTATGAGATACACGTTGGAGGACATGATTTCCCAGTAATAATGAAACCTAGCAAAAACCAAATATAACACAAATGAACAAGTAATTGCTCATGGTACAATATTTTAGAGTATTTAATCAGAGATTTTAGTAAGAAGGTTGCCAAAGCAAATCCTGTTGGTAAAACTGGTTTGTTATTGAACCACTGTGTACTGTTAAGTAATTTTTAGGTGAGAAAATGGAGGGGTTTTTTTAAGAAACAGTAGCTTAATACCGCTGTCAACATACAAACTTCTCGCTTTCCTATTTTTTGTCTACAAGAAGGCATACATTCACTGGGTCTGAAAAAATGTCTGCTATATCTTGTGCTTGCTATGGGGGTTACAGCTATACCAGATTTCTCTAAACCATAACTCCCTTCCTAGACACAGTTGAAAGAAGAGTACATATGTCAAGAAAAAGGAAAGAAAAAAAGGGAAGGAAAGGGAAAAGGGAAAAAGGAAAAGGGAAAAGGGAAAAGGGAAAAGGGAAGGAAAGGAAAGGGGAAAGGGAAAGGAAGGGAAAGGAAAGGAAGGGTAAAAAAGAGTTCCTAAAGCAATCCCCACTCTTTGGCAATGCAACCAAATCATATGGATCAGCTGCTCCCATCAAAATAAGGCTAGTTATTTAAAAAATATTTTCAATGTTATTCTGTGGAAATCCTAAATTTTTGTTCCCAAAACTCTGTCAAAACTTTTGCTTTCACAAGGTGGAGGCTTGCCTCTGTACCTGCAATACTGTATGATCCATATCTGATTGTGCTGTGTTGCAGTGGACAGAGTACACGTTCCCTCAGTCCTGTAGAAGTGCTTTACTGGAAAATGTTCATTAGAGAGCAGTCTCAGTGAGGGCCATGCTCCGCCATGTATGCACTGATAACACTGCAGCCATATCTAAGGCCTGACAAGTACATATGCAGAAGCCAGAGTTTCCAGACTGGGAATGTAAAGCTACTTATCCTAAACCATGGCCAAGCTTTCCAAGGTGCTGAGCAATTTGCACCAGAGATCTTAGTCACAGCACCAATAGCTGCAGACCTGCGTACCCAGATGCAGGAGTGTCTTGCAGTGTGGTGTATAACATGTGGAAATAGATTTTTAGGTCAATTTGCAATCTTCTCAGTTTGTTTTAAACAGGTATCGACAATTTTTTTTTTTTTTTTTTTAATAATGCTGTGCTATTTCTGGATTGTTGAAACAGGTTGAGGAAAATCACCCACAAAGCAAAAGAAACATGGCAAAATGTTCCTTCAGTGTGTTGCCTTAATACATTTAAATGATTTAATGACAAGTAGGGGATTACAGAAAAACACAATGCTCACTGGAGGTAGCAAAGAACACCCGCTGCCTGTACTGTGAAATTCAAAATGGATTCCAGGAAGGGAGCACAATGCCAGGCTGCTTTAACTACTGCTCCTACTTCCTATACTATTATTACTGCTCACCAGTCTTGAAGTCTGAATGACAGTGGTCTGAGCCCTTTCAAACAACAGCAAGAAGGTCAATTTTTGTAATGAGGAAATGGAAGTGGTGGTGCAGTGGATCACTGAACCTTACAGTTTCTTCTGTGATAAAGTAGCAGTGCTCAAGCAAATTATGGTGTAGGAACACAGTGACAACACCACCATGAACCACACAACAGATGAACTGACAAAAGCACTTAAATGTGTGTAAAACCAGTGTGATATCACAGCTAAGTTTGCTCCTACTTTCACACTGCAGAATCATTGTAATACCTTGCCAGCACTGTGGAAAGCTGTAGACCAAAGGAAAATCACGTTGCTCACAAAGCCACTCCTCCATCCTCAGTGTTTAGATCCCAGGGACAAAGTAATAAAATCTCTTGAAGGAAAAGCTTATTGAATGAACTGTTCCAGAGAATTAAAATGCTTCATGTCTACAAAATGCTGCTTTGATTATGACTTTAGCTCCACTCATTCCAGGACTTTAGAACTTAACTGCAGGTGAGTGAGTCAACATGAATAACCTTCAAGGTTTTAAAGTACTGTCAACAGATCTGCAATTACAGTACTCCAAGACCATGGTGTCTTTGTGCTTGTGCATAAAGCTTCCCCCAAGAAACAAAAATTAGCAGTAAGCTACAACTATTTGACCCTTGAAGTCTTGCACAGTAGTTTAATTAGAGTTCAAAGTACCTCTGTATCTTATTCACCTCATCTTCCCCCTTTCAGATACAGCAATATTAAGGTTAATGCCTAGCAACAATATTCACATATTCATCAGCTTCACATTTTTACTTTAATTTGTGTTCCTTTAGCATCCTAAGTGACTCTAATGAAAGGGACCAAACCTCATCATGGAAAATTTATGAAAGAAAGTATAGACACAACCAAGAAATCTAAAAAATAAAGCAACTACCATGTCAGCAAATTAGGTAGAAAATATCTGGTACATCTGAATTAGGCTGATGACCAGAGAATGAGCATTTATCACCCAAGCAGGACACTTTTGGCTATACACACATAGAAGAAATAAAAATGATGGATCAGCTGGGGAAGTTAAGTAACCATTAACCAATTCTGATGTATGTCTTCTGGCAAAAAAATTTTGAAAGGATCAAACTAATCTTTAAAAGCTCCAACCCTGCAAGTGAAATTTACCCAGGTAGAGTCTCTAAAAAATCACTTTTTACACTCTTGTTACCACTTGATACTTGAAGAGTCTCTAATCACTTATGGCACTATCATGCCAAGCAGTAAGGGTGAAAAGGAATGCCATCCCCAAGCTTTGATGCATATTTTCCTGTATTGGGAACCATCCTTGGCAGTCCCAACTGCCATAGGATATTCCATCTGCCTCTGTGGCTCATGGCTTTGATCAGTTCAGAAAGAGCAGATATAACTATAGTTTCTTGACTGTCAAAGGGGCAATGTTTCTTCAGCTTGCAGCCTGCTACAGAATCATTTACTTCTAAATGCATACACAATTTTCACCTGATTATTTCTAAAATATGTTTCAATAATCAGTTAAAAAAAAAAACAACACTAAATAAAAATTAATTTGTAGTTCTACTATGTTCTGTATTCTACTGAAATCACAACACTTTAAGGAATCTTAATCTGGTTATTTAGGAATCATGGAACTTAAGCTCACAAATTACTTTTGGAAATCTCAGTTTACCTTCCCATGATAATTATATTTAGAAAGCAGTTACAGCCTTATTTTTCATCACAAGACTGGTGAAGACTTCAATAGGAGCTCTTTATGCTCCTGACCAGAATCTCCAGCTCTTAGGCAAGAGCTTTTTAACAGTGAGTTTAATTTTCTCTATTTGTGCAAGTCAACTTGCTTTTTTTTTTTCCTTTTATGTGCCTTTATGTGGTATACCATGGAAGTGATGTATTTTTTTGCTGGTCCAACAGTACATGGGTATTCCCTTTGGAGCTCTTTGGGAAGTTTCGGGTGGGACTTACACTGGGTTTTTTAAATAGTCCTGGTTGGCTAAACAAACAAGGTAGCTGAGTCATGGGACCATATTCATTCCCTTGGCTTGGGAGGTTTTTCATTGTTCCCTCAGCATTCCCATCCTCCAGCAGATCAAACTTTGATGTAGAATTAGGAGTTCATTTGAATGCATATTACCAACTGCAAGCCTGCTTTCATGTGAAGTTCTGTAAAAACTTTACTATTATTGGACATTTAAATAGGCATTAATACTGTGGGAGTACTAGTTTCAACAGCAAGTAAAATATGTTGCTTGCTGGTATGAAAAGTTATGGTAACTGTTAAAAGGCAGGCGCTGGAAGAACAACATATTAGTATACAATATTTGCAGTCTCTGAGTCACTTTAAAGTATAGATAGTATTTTGGAAGTCATTTATCTTCCCACACACAAAACAAAAATTCTTCATGTAGATGTTCTTTGCAGAAAGCTAACAAGTTCGCTTTCCAACTTCTGCAGGCACTGCCTACCAGCTACACTATTTGATTCTCCTCTGCACATACCATCACCAGGACTTGGGTGTGCTTCTGTGCCACTGAGATGAACACAACAGAAAAGTATCCCCAGGACATATTTTCCTTCTAAGAGTTATTAAATCAATTGCTTCTTCTGAACATTCTACACTCCCACTGAAATCAATGACAGCTGAAAGCAGTTAACAGTTCCGAGGGTTATGCTCTTTGCAACTTGCTAAATACCCCTGTTAGCTTTCACTTAGATAACGTTATTTTTTGTTTCAAAGAAGTCAATAATCTCTTAAAAGTTGATTTCTTTCTCTCTTCAGCCTAAATCTCTCTCCTTTCAAGAAGAGACTTCTCCTTCTTAGCATTTATTTTATTTTTTTAGAGGCAGTAGCTAGAATATCTCCTTATTCAAAGTCTTATGATAGGCCTATTAGTCCACAATTACTGCTTATTACATACTTTCAACTATTTATCATGCAAACAGCCTGTGTTTCTACAGCTGTCAAGTTGATTTTTCTACTTACATACATCTATATGTTTCATTTCTGTTTTCTTAGTTTATCATCAGGAATATAACTTGGAATTTTACCCTTTGGGGCAAGAAATGTTTTTTGCTGAAAGTTAAGTTTGCTGTGAACCCTGCTAGGTCTTACAAGAAGGAGTCATCACATAATTATGCTTCATTTAATTAAATTCCTCATGGCTGATCCTTCAAGACATCAGATTTTAAAATGGACAAACTATTACCTAAAAATAAAAATACTTGAGAAATTTTGGCACTGAGTTGATGCTCAAGTAGACCACAGGTCTTGATCTAACAGAAATTAGACTTAATGTATCATTCGTTGTAGGTCACAGAGACCACAATATCAGACTCACTAGATAAGGCATATTTTGTGCCTCAAACTGATATATGTATTAGCTATGATCTGCTTACTAGGTGTATTGTTGCTAAAATCTGTGACCCAACAGACAGCCTTTAAGCTCAGGTCACCTTTAAGTGGCACAGGACTGCCATGCTACTGAGCTGGCTCCAAGAACAATTTTATCTCAAAGCAGAGTATTCCATTCATCCTTTGTATCTCAGGGGAAGATGCAGGGCACATTTGCCATAGATCCTAAGAATGTTGATGTTCTTGCCCTTTTTACAATAGGCTGAGCTCAAAGTCAAATTTGATGAGTCCTCTGGATTTGAGCTGTAGCTTGTCCCTACACAGAGGAAGGTGTCCCAGGGGGTGTCTATAAAAGCAGAACTAGGGACTGAAGCAGACTCTAGGCTTCACCATTCAGTTCATGCAGCTTCACTCTTCCTAGAAAACACACATTTTCCTTTAATGCATCTGCAACAATCCTAGGGCAGTGAAAGAAGAGAATAGCTCTCTGTCCCTGTGGTGGAAGCAGTGTTTGTAAAAAAGAGCTGTTGCAACCTGAAGACTGGTATCTTACTATTGTTGGTTTGCCAGTTGGATGCCATCACTGAGCAAGACCTGTTGAAATTGTGCTGCAGCTATGCAACTGGTGTGTAGACAAAAAAATCTACACAACAAATTTCCCTCCTCCTATTTAGCTTTTTTAAGAATTAGAGTAATTACATAAAATTTTATTAGGCACTATCCTTTAAATGATGTTTAGTGCCTGCCTCCAGATTCAGGGAGAATGAATATTTCATTATATTCAAATTAATCTAATCCTTACATTTAAAAAAAATAAAAATAAAAAAAAATACAGTAAGCAATCTTGATAACAAATTATTCTCATCAGAGAAAGTGTCACTAAACAGTATTTTTGTCTGAGAGGCAGTTCTTGTTATTCCATGTGCTCACACTTATTATTGCCAAAGTGAACTCTCTCTTACTGTCTGGTAAGTTCATAAATGTTATCCTGTCTCCTATACAGTCCCACCTAAAATAAGAATTCAAGCCCATCACAGGTATAGCAAGAAGTAACATAGAATTAAAGTTCATGTGACAGATGCATGGCCTATTCTGTTCATCCCACTGAATTTGTATTACTGGAGTCCTCAGGTTCATAGCATGTTTTGTAGCTTATTAGTTTTCATTGCTGACATGTTATATATCAGTTGGCAGGGGCTGGATGAGAAACAAGGTGTTGGAAACAAGCTGAAGAAAATATTCACCAAGAGCTTTTCAGCTGGATGCATTTCCTGATTCTTCAACACATTTTGTGAAAGTAAGGACAAAGTGAGTCACTCAGCAGCCTGGAAAGCAGCAAGGTCACAGGCCTTGACACAATACGCAGACATGCAAAATATATATAGCAACTAAGATTTGGACAGAAAGATAGGGGTGCCAGAGCGTCATAAAAAAAAAAAAAAAAAAAAAAAAAGATATAAGCAGTTGTACTTTTTGCAGCCCAGAGGAGGAGTTACCTGGACACTGGACCAACAGAATTGGTTGTTGGCATCTGTTGCCATTTAACACACATACAAGACTGTTGGTCAACTTAAGCCCAGGCACACTCAGCTGCTGGATCATGAGCTCATTGTTGTCTGGTAGATAAACTCTTCTTCACCACTCCTGCATATTCTGTGTCTGATTGTCCTGAATCTGTTTCCCTTCTCAGAGCTCTGTGTTTCCCCACATGGCAATACCATTCCCATTCCTTGACCTTGTCTTGGATTTTTATTTCAATTCTATGTAAAGCTTCACCAATAAAATTCATAGCCCCTGCATGTTCAGTCAGTCCCATCAAAAACCTTCATACTGTCCCAGAGAAGAAAGCAGAGTACAAATTGACTCTGTCCCATAAAACACAATTTTGTATGGTGCACATTCCTTGTTAAGTGAAGGAAGCAACAGTAAATTTGTCCAAGACACTATCTCTCTATTGTGGCTTGTGCACTTCCACGGCTGGTGTGAACCTTGTACATCAGTTTTTCCTGTTCAAAGCAGTTCACTTCATAAAATAGTTTGGTATTTCTACTCATTCCAAAAGCTACCCCACCCATTAGCTTCAGCAAGACCAACAATGGGTCAAACAGGCTCCAGGTATTACAAAAATATCATTGCTGATTTCATTAATAATCCTTATGTAGGAGAGATTAGTTACCTTTTAAAATAACTTTGATATGAGTTGCTTGATTGAAGGGAATTTATAGAGCAAGACATAGGTATGTTTTCAAAGAGAAGAGAACAAATCATATGTGACAGACGTCAGTCATGTTATTTAATGCATTACTGGAAACACACTTGAATGCTACAGGATAATAGTGTTACAAAGACATCTAGAAGAATACTAAGCAGAACATGCGTACTGGACTCACAGACCACCATTCAAATAGATGCAATTAGTAATCAGGGTTGTAAAGTAAGCCTTCAAGACAACATGATTTGTCATTTTGAGGGTAAGGACATACATCTTCTAGTTACTTATCTTCTTTATTTCCCACTTGTTTGTCAAGCAGTTTGTCTGGGGGGAAAGCTTGTGAGAATGCTGACAAACAGGACAACCTAACAGGACCTACAGTCAGGCCTCCTCCAATAGCAGTGCAGAGAGGTAGACAACAAATGTAAGGCAAGAATTATTTCCTTTGTACCTTACCATGCTCTCAGTTTTATTTTGTGCTACTCCTGTCACCAGGTTTTGTTCATTTTAAATTAACCTTGCTTCACCCAAAGAAGCCATTTCTGTCTCCCTCTGCAATTGGTTTGGTCATCTCACATCACACAAAAAGTTGAACAGTGAAGCAAATGGTAGTTAGTGCTTTCTGAGCTAGTAGAAGAAAGACCACAGTGGTAAAAATACTTGTCTTTACATACAGTAGATGACACTGGCAACAATAGAGAGGGAGAGGACATAGCAGCTGATTGACAGAGAGAAGCAATTTTTGGAAAAGGCAAAAGTAAACCAGACAACATCTCACGTTACCTGTGAATGGGAACATTTGTGAGTTGCTAACCTCTAGAACTATTTCAACCATTTGAGGCTTTGAATGGATATTTGATTCTTTTTTGGATAGACATCTAATTAAAATAGTACTGACATGTACTTAGTCAATTAGGAAGCGATTTAAGACAGACACTAAGAACTGTTTATCTGATGTTTTTATTCCCTAGCGATTGTACAGATCTATTATGGCTCTTCAGAGAAAGCAATAGCAAGAAATGCAATATCAGGTTATCAGTGAAGATATCAGCAGTTTCTCAGATAAAGTCCTTGTGTCAAATAGTCTATACACACATACTCTCCTGTAATGGCTTTTGCAAGGTGAATTCATGCAAAAGCTTTATTCAGAGGCTGTGTCAGTAACACACTAACCATATGGGACAACTGCTTCTTTTACTTTGGATGTGTATAAGGAAAAATATAAGATTGCCAAATTTGCTCTCCATTTACCAGACAACACTTTTGTGTCTGATTTGCTGAAAGGCTTCAGGTTGTCAAATATAAAATGAAAGAAGTACTCCTTCTACTTACATTAGAAATTCTTAACTAAAGACAAAAGCATTAAGGCAGAGCATAGCTATCTGTTCATTAAGCCCTCAACAAAATAGCATTCAAAAATGAATGTCCATGTGGAATTCTTCTTACAGCCATAAGCAGAAGCACTCTTTGCTATTGATATGATTCCCATAACAAGACATAAAAAACCCACACACTTAAAACTTAGCAGGTGCTAGAACAGACAGCATAGTGTGCCTGAATTATGATCTAGGCTTAAAGGCTGCAGGTACTAGAAGAGACCTGCTGGACCATTGCCTTTCAGTCATAGTAAATCAGTGTATAATATTATTTTCTATCAACATCTTGAAGGTATTTAAGTACAATTGCATCACAGTCAATTCCTCTTTTCTCACCACACAGAGTGTGAATGCAGTTCACAGGGTGAACCTTCTCAAGGGGCTGTGCAGTGAGTGGAGCTGTTGTCAATCAGAGCCTTGCCTCACATGTCGAAGTAACTGGAAAAGGCATACTGAAGAGCCTGGGAAGAACAAGGGCAGAGTCATAGTATAAGAAAGTTATTGATGAAGAACAGTATTTTTCCTGTGAGACTGTTCAAGTTTCAGAAATCAACATCATGTTTTGGACAATGTCTGGAGAACCCAAGAATTAGTTCCATTTATTAACCTTTGTTATGCCAGCTACAAAACACAGTTCTATGGCTGTAAAGTTACATGTGTCTTTGGGATTTCTTGCTCTCCACAGGCTGTATTTCACCAAACACTAAATTTGTGTAGGGTTAGTGGACTTTTACTGCACAATAGCCATAAAGTGGTCTAATGCTTGTGCAGTTTCACACAAACTCCAGAGAAGTTAGGAATATCTCCATTTTAAAAATTAAATTATTTGAAACCCCAGATAAAATTGATGATCCCTGCTACTTCCAATAAGTTAAATTCCTCTAGGTTTCACAGACATGATTTCAATTCCTTTCTACATGTATATGCTGCCCTGTCTTTCCCTACTGTAAACAAAATACAAGATCAAGAAAAAACATCATGAGTTTCTTGGATCTGCTGCATTTTCAGATGAATTTTCAGATTTGTTGTATGTATTTACTACAAATTTTACTACCTAGAATGCCTCATCATGAGGTGTAGGAGGTCCTCCCTCACTTACCAGTTTAGATCCCCATCTCAAGCCCACTGAAACTAATGCAACAAGCCCTGGTCTTTTTAAATAGGCTTTGAGTAGCGGGGTCTCACTATTTGTTTCTTGACTAGGTTTATTATTTTTTCTTTGTTGTATTCCTATATAACTCCTTGGAATAATATGAGCAATTTTTGCCATTTCAACATTTCCTCAATTTTCAATGCAGTGCCTTTGATAAAAATTTAGATATATATTTTAGCTCCATTTAATGTTTTCCTCTGCATTTGAACAGACCACTTTGTTGAGTCAGTGAATTTGGTACAACGAGGAGACAATTTGTTACCTCCTTCTAGCGTCCCCAAAGACATCAATTAACTCAAAGCATGAGTTCTGACAGCACAAACAGGAAGAGTTAACCCCCCACAGTTATTCTTTATATTAGTCAATCCACCCTTCTCATTCCCTCCATCCCTCTTCATTTTCCTTTCTAATGAACAGGGACAGATACCTTTTTCTACTGAGATACTTCCACTACAATGACAACTCACCATGTCTCCCCAGGTGATTTACTTTTCAAGCAGTGCCCACTTATTGATCTTTTTGTGACGAATTTCTACACATGGACAGTCCTGGCAAACATTTCTAGAGATGAATCCTTCCTGCTGTTCAAAGAGGAGGATTATTTTTATGTCATATATTTCAATAAACAGTTCCTGGTATAGAATCACTTTCAATAAACTGTGTAATATCTTTTTTGTTGTTTGTTTTTCTTTTTGTTTTGGTGGTTTTGTTTTTGGTTTGGTTTTTTTTTTAAGTGTTGTCACCTGATAAAATACTTAATTTCTCAGAATTATTTCAGTTCAAAAAGTGACAGCAAATATGAAGATGTTTCATAGCTCACAACTAAATAGCAGATAAAAATTACTTTACAATTAACCCACCTGTGTTAAAACATTTTCCAGAAAAAAAGACACATTCAATCCCTTCATGTACATATACTAAAAGTTCTTGACAGTTTGCTCTGACCAAATTGCAGAAAAGAATTCCCCGAGAAGCCCATTATTGCATCAGTGTTACGTGTGATAAGTATTAGGGCCATGTACTGAAAATAAAGTTGAAAATAAAACATTATTTAGCTACAGGAAAACACCACCAGTCACACTTTATGTTGGTTTTGGGTTTTTTTTAAATCAAACAGTGGCTACTGATTTTACATAGTCAGACACCTTAAGCCCTGATATAGACTTTTATCTCCACAGTGGCACTGAATGCTGCTAATTCCCAATTTCTGCTGCAAATATGTAACTTGAAATACAGCCTTTTTCAAAATAGCTGATACACAGCTCTGGGGTTTGTTTAATCAAGAAAAAATCTTCCACAGGTTGATCCTGAAATTTTACTGATGGTATCAGTTCCTGCTTCTCTCTGGAAACCCCAGATCCTTGATTTTCATGGCACCTAGCTGGCAGAATGAGGACTATCCCTTGAATCTCATTTCAACAGGAACAATTTAAACTGGATGCAGTATTGTTTTTTTCACTGCTATCGGCATTAGTGTGCCTTGTGTTGCAACTAACTCATCATAAACCATGATTTTCCTAAAAACAAAATTATGCTTTCACAGTAAAAAGCATTTAGAAAGTGATTCTGCTGGTGCAAGTAGAAATTGTCTCCCTGTTCTCTAACTCTTTGCTTTCTAAAACCCCGTCTCATCTTACTCTTCAGTAGAATTTCCTTTTAATGCTTGCCCCTTGATTCAAGCCACAGGCTGACCTTCCCCATCCTGCTTAGTCTCACTTAGCTCCATAATACATTTCTTCTTTTATAAAAGCCCCACTGTATTTTGATACTTCCCCCTTCTCTCCCACCCTTTACATACACATTTTTTAAAAGTTATTTCAGCCACTTTCAAATGTCTCACTCCTCAGTATGTCTTCCTCTTTTGAATAATCCAGCTGGATCAGTAGATCATCTCACACAGAAAAGCTAAGAGAAAATTTTTCTCACCAAATATATCTCCTCTGCAAATTTAGCCTAAGCTTTACCCCAGAGATGTCCCTGAATCCATAATTCATACTGATGATTAGCCAAGCAAGCAAACCATCCCAATCAAAAAAAACCCCCCACAAATACTATAAAGGCTATTTTCTCTATAGAGCAACAAGTTTAAACCTAATTAACTAAAATTTACTTTTTTCTTGAGAAGAAATGTCAATAGCTGAAATTAAAACTAGTTACTTATGTCAGGGTTGTTGGTTTGCTTCCTTGGTTTTGTTTTTGATTTTTGGTTTTGTTTTTGTTTTTTAAGATTAGCTTCATTTTATTAAGATTAGGTTTTATTCTGACTTACATTGTTAAGAAATTTTAGCCATTTTGAGCAGTTCCCCCTGATATGTAGACCTCATCTAGAAATAAAAAAAATATAACTATCTAACAACTAGAGCAATATAAACTATGGGCTACTTAAGGAGAAAGGCAATCAGGAGGCTTTCAAAAGACCAAAGTTTTCTTCCTAGTGTGTGCCACAGTGGGAGCAAAAAGTAAAAATGGAGCTAAACTTTCTCCCAGACCTATTTTACAGTCCGAGCCTCTGCATGTGATGCATGTCCTTCTGCAACACCCCTTGTCTTTACAGCCTGCAAATGGAAATGGGCCACAGCTCCTTCCAAATTTCACATTTTACCCTGAACCAAGGGGTAAAATATCTGAGCCAGTACCAGCATCTACTCAAACGTGCTGACATCCCTGTCCAGAAACACAGACATCAAAGTACCCCAGCCATCCATAAGCAACCACAAGCAACAATCACAGTGAGTAACAGTCACTGAAGTAATTAAGGAAAGCAGGTGAAAAGCAAAGGGGAAATTGCATACATTTAAATGTGACTTGATCTCAAGGAATCCAGTGTGGACACAACTGTGTTTGAACTTTACTTGACCTCTGTGGGCTATATCCCTTAGGTGAGAAGGTTCAAGAAAAGATGAAGAGATTGTACTTCCTGTTGCTCCAGCAGCAACATTTCTCTGGTGTTTCATCTTCAGTACTTCTGACCTCCATTGCAACTAAATGCTGTAAAAATTCAGCAAGTTTTACTGAACTTAAAAAGTTTAGTATTTGGATATAGGTTCAGGAGGATTTTGTGTTTATCCAAATGTGATTCCCTCCTCCAAAATGTATGCAAACTCTCTGACAGAGCACACATAGCCAAGTAAGCTTTGCACTGCAATAATCAAAATAAATCACAGCTAGGGAGCTGAGTAAAACTTGCCATGGAGTGTTTTATGTAAATGAAGCAAATATTTTACACATTATCTCTCTCATCATTTGAACAAAATAATGTTTTGGTGTGAAAAGCATCCACACATCAAACCATAACGAGAGCAACTCCCAGCAGCTGAGATTCATAATGAGAAAGGATAAACTGGAGCAGCACCACAGTGGCTTTCCCTATCACTTCCTGCTGGCAGACATCCCCCCAGACCTGCAGTTCAGCTTGTGCCTACAAGAAGAGCACAGGAAGGGAGCAGCAGCACTGTGGGAGAGAGGCAACACTACAGGAATGGGAAAAGAGTGGGAGGGTGATGGCAAAGGCCCAAGGGATGGTGGGAGTGGGAATGGAAATGGAAATGAGGTAAAGAAAGCAATAGCCAGGAGATCCACATAAAGCAGGTTGTGAATTACAGGGCTACGCATGGTAAGCCATCTGTCACTTCTCCTCTGGCAGGAATATTTTTTTTTGATAGTGAGAGGGATAATACTTGGCTGTACTTTTGTTTCCATAGTAAGCATTCTCTTACTCCAAGAGAGACCAAATTTTAGCTGGGACAAGCCACACTGCCTTTAAAGATGCATGGAAGGGTCATATGCTTTGATCAAAGCCATCTATGCTACCACAGTCACAAAGAAGATGTCAAATCACATCACAAGATAACCAAACTGACTGTCACAGTCCAGTCAGCACATTTGTTCTCCTTCTCTGACAGTCATGGACTCTACATGATTGGCCATGTTTCTGAAAAAGCAACATCTTTTGATTTGTCAATCTACCTCCTTCTCCATCTTAAGGTATGACTTCAGTAGAATCTCTATTCTTATTATCACAATCCTACAGTTTAGGTCTTTGCTAAACTTTATTCTCCTTAATTCTTTCATCTGATGAATCCTTCTTCCTTTTCTGGTATTTGTATTTCTGTATTGCTATAGCTCAGAAGAGCCCTTGCCAAGGATAGAAATTCCACTGCTAAAGATGCTCTCCAAACCCAAATGAAAAAGTAATTCTTTCCCCAAAGAGCATAAAGTGTAGGTATGAATGTAACACCTCTTTTGGAAGCATTAAACTGGGTGTGCAAAGATTCAAAGATGTCTACACTCACTTTTTTTTTTTTTTTTTTTTTTTTTTTAATGATAGAGTAGCTTATGTTGGAAAGGACACCAGGATGCCATTGGGTCCAATCACCCCTCAAAGCAGGGCTACCTTCAAAGTTACATTTTATTTCATAGTGTCTCATACAGCTGAGTTTTTAACATTTCCAAGGATGGAGATTGCACAGCCTTTCTGAGCAAACTATTCCAGTGCTAAATTGACCTTCTTCAGAGGAATTTCCCTTGTCTAAACTTGGGTCCACTGCCTCTTGTTCTTCTGCTGTGCACTACAAGAGTCTGATTTCATCTTCTCTACAACAGAGGTGAAGACAGAAAAGGGATCTCTATCCATCTCTTCTCCAGGATGAAGAAACCCAGCTCTCAGCTTCTTTTCATATGTCATCTGCTCAGTGTAAAAGTTCACACTTTCCTAAACTGTCAAATCTTTATGGAGTACTTTCACTGTTTGAAATTGTAGGTCCCTGTGGATGGCTCACAGTGGGTAATCCTGCAGAGACACAATAGGCAATGGAACCCTGTTAAGGCCCCAAAAGAAGCCCACTCTCTAGTGAGGCTAGGGGTCCGCTCTTGATAGCTATCATAGTGTTTGTTTTAAGATGAAGGCCATCACTAAGGCCTTTTTGTTTTCTCACACAATTGTTTTCCCAGTCCTCTCCATCACCAAAATTTATCTTGATTTCCCAGAAAAGACATTGATTTAAAATGTCTGCATTCAAAATCTGGTTGCCACCTGTGCTCCTGTTATCTCTACCATATTTGCAGTGGCTTATTCTGCAACACTATGATTTGATCTTACCCTCAAAATATTCAATACCGCACCCAGGCAAGTACCTTGGAAAAAATCAATTACTACACATGCATGCACAGACTTGGTAGCTTTTCTTTTGATGATACACCACACTGCAGATTACATATACAAGAACATATTGAGCTTTTAAGGTACAAGAACATAAAAGCACTTAGAGGACTTCACTGTTTAATAGACACAGACTAATCTCTTCCTCTCTGACAATCAGGCTTCAGAGTTTGCTGTGTGTGCATACAGATACAAGCTAATGAACACATATTTATTCTATACAGAATTCAAAAGCAGCATGGAAAACTCTCTGTTTTCTACTGTGTAAAATTCCAGATATCTTGCTGCAGTAAGTTAAATTGTTACCCTGTATAACACTGCAACTATGTTAACTAATATCCTTTCCCAAAAATAGACTGTCCTTCTTTCATTACATGTCATATATGGTCTTGCTTATGAAATATGTGCTCTTTCTAGTTGTTTCTTCCTTTAAAGATAACACAGTAGTGCAATGAAATGTTGTTAGACTATTCACCATACATATATGTCTATCTCTTTGCAGAGAGAATGAAAGCTTCTTCTTATAATTTGAAACATTTCTTTACCCCAGTGACTAAATTTGGTCTCTTAATCAAACAAGAGAGTGCATTTTATCATTTAATTTAGTCTCACTGCTTGAAATGAGCCAGCTGCATAATAGGAAGTTTGTTGGTTTCCATCTAAACCTTCTTATCTTTATTAGATCGCTAGTATTATTATAACAAATAAACAACTTAATAAACACACAAAATGCTTATCTAAAGGTAGTTAGTTAGAATTATTCAACCAGATAATTCACCCTCAATTTTCTGAAAAAGATAAAACTATCCTATCTCACTTAGGTCACCAGGGAAATTAACTCCTCCACTATCAAATTTCTTGTAAAGTCCACTCCCATTGAATGGGTATTTGTACCTCCTTTGATTATCGCTTCTTTATAGATACCTAGAACAACTATTCAATGACCTATTTATTCATTCTACTTTTGAAATATAAGAAAGTTAGAGCACTGCTTTCTTCTGCTCACTTTCAGTTGTCCTTGATACAGAAAACTATATAAATATTTTAAGTTTTCTCAGAACTTTGGTTTCACCACTGTCAAGCATAGAGAAGCAAATAGGTCTCCTTTTGTGCCAGTGTAAACAGGATTAGAGATTGAGAGTCAGCAGCTCAGCAGCTCCATCTCAGACAGATGAGTCCCATAAAAAGCCCAAATCAGTTCAGAGTGATCCTGGTGATGCAAAGCACTGCTGTCCTGCAGAGAGGGCTGGAAATCCCCCTCTGAAACCTCCCAGCCATATAATTCATCTTCCCACAAGGATTTTCAGTGTCAACCAATTGCATTGAAATGTTTGTGTCTCTGTTTAAAGGGCTTTAGGTTCTTGAAAGATTTTGGTTTTGTTTTGAAAACAAAACAAACAACCATGCCAGACCGACATTCACCTTCAGAGTCAGCCCCCAAATCAGCAAGAATAAAATGGCAGCAATTCTCTCCAGAAATAGTTGTAAATTACACTACTTAGGAAAGACATTTAAAACTTTTCATGTTACTGAATAATTGTCTTTAGATATTAGTGCATTTAACTAAATCCTGGAACTGGATTCTGGCAAATATTTCCTCTTCTGGTATATTAAAAATAGAAAGATCAAGCACTAGCTGCCTGATGAAAGAAATTTCTGAATTTGTGTTCTATAAAAACAGATTTTTATAATTCCTAAATATAACTGATTTTTTTTTTCCCTTGGGCATAAAATTCATCAAATGCAATTATTTGTAAATAAACATGCTTTTACACCAGCCAAGAATCATGAGATGAGAAACAGCTACCACCAGAAGTGAAACAATCACAAACTAGAGACTGTGCATTTGATTAAAAAATTGAAACCCAATTTCTATCAGAATATGACTAAGGTTTATTCACCACTTATAAATTCTTATTAATTCACTTTCTACATATTCATCATAAATAAAATAGAGGAACTCCAAAAGTAAGTCTAATTCATCAGCAACAGTATTTCAGATATTGCATATATAAAATTCCCAGAGCTTGCCTGCAAAGTAGATGCTTCCACACTGAGAGCAAACCTTCCTGGAGGTGTTATTAACTTAAGCATATCATCTGAAGCACACAGATTTGTCTTCTTTTAAAAACAACATTAGTCTTTTAGATTTAAAATGAACTGCAATTCTCTGCTCAGATTTCTAAGCATTAAATACAGTTAAAACTTTCTGATGATCCACCTTAAAACATTAGCACTCAAATGTCTTTGAAAACATAAGAAAGGCTTTTCTGGTGTTCCTGTCTTAGTATGGGTCACCTCTTGCCTTTGGGCTCATACTGTCAGTGAGTCAATGGAATTTAATGCTAAAATGGCTGCATTTGTGTTGAACCACATACATGCTGACAGGGGAGGAAAGAATTGGGCTCTGTTCCTGAAATCATCTAAAGAATGTACTTAGTTTGAAACATGTTGTTTAACAAAAGCAGAGTTGCGGGACTCTGGCTTTTGACTGTAGTGAGACCAGTCGCAGGTTTGAAGTTCACTAAAATTGTGGCCTTAACTAGCTTTACTAATGTGCACATAATTAATTCACTTTAAACTGTACCCATGCTGTTTTGTCTACTCTATAAATTAAAACAACAGAAGCAAGAAGAGAAGTGAGTCTTTGTATTTGGCATCTTCCTCAGACTAGATATTACAAACCATTGTGTTCAGCATCAGCAAGTGCAACGCAACAGTTATTTGAAGCACAGCTCTCTGAATGCAATCCTTTTTCTATCTATGGTATGTGCAACAGGTACCCACAGGTTACTTGCACAAATTATCACAGCAGATTTTTAATCTATAATAAAGAACGAGAAGTTTGCATTGACTGAAAAGTAATGAAACTTTCTGACAAGATAAATTTTACGCATTAAATCTGCTCCAGGTTTAGATCAATGCAGATAGTGCCAAATAAAACAAAAAAAATACAAGGAAAGATTCACAAAAATTGATTGTGGCCAAAATACGCCCCAACACTGTTAAGAGGTTTACTTCAGTAATGTCTGTGGTCATTGACTAGATCAATGAAACTCATTCTTTCAACAGCATCCAATTATCCGTTTACTGTGGAGTGAGCTTTCTAATAAATCAGTATACTTTACATAAAAGTAGACAAAACTACAATGAAACTTAACAGCAAATCATGAAAACATTTTAGTTCCAGGAGTGGACGTTTCTGTCACACCCAAGAAAAAGGGTATGAATGATTGATTAATTTCTTTATTCAAGGCTGATCCATAGTTAGTAACATTTTTGAGGCAGTAACTTTCTGTTAGCTAGTTTATGGTTACCAGGATAATAGAGTTTGATTAAGCACTTAGGACAGGTGATCAATATGCTTCTGTCATATTTACACAGTAAAAAATTGGTATGTACAGTAAATACCAAACAACATAAATTCAGGCACAATATCAGAAAGTCAATTAAGAATCACTTTTCACAACGCAGGATTTGGAATGCTTTCTTACCAACATTACCTATCTTGGGTATATGCTTTTCCATACTCTTGGGCACACATGCAGCCAGCAAGCATTTGAGCTTTGCTACAACACTCTGTACTGTGGTAGAGCTCAGGCCCTCTGTGGGTAATCTTCTTTTTCCTCTCCAAAAGGTGTGGGGAGTCCCAAAGACTGCATGCTGCCAGCAATAGATCGAAGACATAGCTAAACTTGAGTTCCTCACAACCTGTAATGTTATTCTGTCACACTACTTCTGTATAGCAAAGGTCTCCTAACTATTTCAGAGTTGGGAAATCAAAAGAGAGAGGGATGAAAGACTAGATCCTAGAAAGATCTTATGCAGATCATTTTAGAAGTCCCAGGTGGATGTCACAATAAGCCTAGGAGAAACAGCATAGAGACGTACACAGAAAGTATGCAGCACTGACAGCCAAGGAGATCATAATCCATTCTCAGATCAAGATTCATGCTGATTACCTGTTGGAGTGAAGGTCACCTAACATGACATTTGAAAAAATGTACCAGCAGTTTTACCCAATTCAACACTGAACAAACATCTCAGTAGAGATTATGAACATGGGGCCAGGAATGGGACAGCTATATCCATGTTCAAATCCACCCCCAAGAAGCCTGAGGAGAGGTTTATAGGATGCAAAGGGTCATCAATATCTCCACTGCTCCACACATGTGCTCCATACATTCAGTGCTACTTGGTCCATATTTTTACCAATAAAGTATATCACTCCATTGCTCTTGCCAGTGCTGTTAGATCTTTAGCATGCCCTGAAGGATTCTACGAAAATGTAGATCATGTGAGATAAACTACAGTGTCATTGTCAGTATTTTAGAACACTGCATTCATACCAGGTCTGGTGCTGCAGCTAGGCTGGCTTCATTACAGGCTAGAATTAGCAGCAGAAGATCAAAGAAACAAAGGCTACAGCATCTGAAGCCTGACCACTGCTCTGCATTCAGCAGAGCACTCCTAAAACACAACCCGGTGCTGCATTGCACTGTTCCTACCTGTCTGAGTTTCATTTGTAGCAGCAGGGGGTGTGTGGGGAGTTGTGCTGCATACCCTGAGGGTACCTCCTGCATCACAGCAGCTGTGATGTGCTTCAGAAAAAGAGATGGAAAATGCCAAACCTCAAACACAAGTTATTTTGTAGAGAGACTGGAGTAAATGCCAATTATTTTAAAACCTAACTGATCAATTAAAATTGATTCTGCTTTGCTTTGATTGATTACCAGGCTTAATATAAGAGAGAAAAAAGAGATTATTCCCTTGTATCCTTGATCATGAGGTACAGTTGTGGCATGGTTACATACAGCAGTAGACTGTTCATTATAAAACCTATACAGGACACAAATTCTTATTGACATCAGCACAAGAAAATGTCTGACAACTGCATCTCAGATTTGATTGTACTGAGAAACTCCTTACAAAGTGTACTTCATTATATATGTACTAGAGATGGTATATTTGAGCAGAACAAACTCTATGGCTGTAAGAAGTATAAAATTTCTGACAAAATGTTCTCAGTTCAGTTAATGGAATCAGTGAGTCATTTGTACCTAGGGCCAGTATTTGAGGGGATATGATTTTTATTTTGTGGATAAGTTGAACTTACTTGTGAATATGGGAATAGTGCACATTCTTTTCATAGGGCAATAAACTCAGCAAGGTTCCCATCTCCTTTCAGCAGCAGATGTTTGTGTCTCTGTGACAAAACCAATGCTTACAAAAATTAAAAAAAAAAAAATAAAATAAAAAGTGGGTTAACATAGTGAGGCATAATTTCCAAGAACTTGAAAGGACATAGAAGTTCATTAAAAAGTTATTTATCAAAGACAATGCAGTGAAGACTATTATGATCAATGATAATTGCTTAGTTTTGTTTAAAGATGATAAGAGCAGATTATTTTCTGGCCTGGGAAACTTCTCACTTAAGCTGAAAACCTCTGAACTCAATCTTGCATTTGCAGGAACAACCCAGTAAAGGCTCAGAGCCCTGTATTTTCATTGCACTGTTAAACACTCAATAGCCATCGATGCATTTTATCCCCATGCTGCCTCTAAGCCTACAAGATGCCTTTGGTATATCTAATTTGCCAGGTTGCTTGCAGGATAAATGTAGCAGGACTGCCAGATTCCAGCTCTGTTGTTTTCACGTGCCACAGCAGCTTTAAACAAAGGGCCTTTGTTGACTCTACTTGCGAGCATACAGAACTTTGCTACTGGGTAATCCTGGATTTTAAACCTATAAAACACCTAGACTGAGCAAGACCTAGTTATTCAATTCCAGAGGTTAGAACCAAATTAATTCCTTATGCACTACATGCAATTGACTGGCAATAATGTTCACACCAAACGTTCTCTGTCTTCCCACTGAGTTTTAGCGCTTGTGGGACCCATCCCATAAAACAGCTAATATAAAAATCTGTCCATAAAGATGACTTCCTCAGCAGCCTTAGCAAGGAGGTGAGAAGCTCATACACACCTATGCTCAGACATGAAGCAGTCTGTGGCCTCCCCAGGACACACTGCAGTCCCTGGAAAGCTGTACTCCTTGTCTGCAGCCATGGCAGTGTGTTCTGTGGAAGGAGAGATCCACCCCCATTCTGACACCCCAGCCAGTTAGGGGTTTAGAGATGAAAGCCAACACCTTGAATCCCATCTGGGAATATACTGAAAATCTGAGCAAATACAGAGCGCTTCGCCTTAGAATTAGGCTAACAATGACACGGTGGTTTTAAAAAGTCAGGACATTTATTTTAAAATGCCTAAATATGAGCTTGACTGACTATTTTGGAAAATCATCTAAAAAAATCCTTAGTCTATATGATACTTACAGCTGAAATAACACAAAATATATTTTGATACTTTCTCGCACGCACTTGTTTTTTCACATTTTAACCTTAAACTGTTCCTTCATTTTCAGCTTAAAATGCTTACTTACTCATATTTTCATATTATAGTTTACATCTTCATATAATTTTTCCTCACAGCTTCAGTTTCTCCATTTAGAAAGTAATTATTTAAATGCAATATCCTTCTCTCAATTTTGAAGCACAGCTCTGAGATATCCTCAAAGCCATACTGTTCTATTCCTTCTCTATACAAGATACATTTATATACAGATAATTAGATTCCAGCACTAAACCATCTTTTACCTTGCCTGTTAAAAGTAAATTTATAACAGACTGATTAAATCTCCCCTACAAGGTGCATACAAGCAAACTCAATTGAAATTGATTTAAGTTAGTTTAAAACCAGCACCAAGATATATAAATAAAAAAATACAAGGAGATAGAAAATAATGATTTCTGTTGCATTCTTGTAGCTTAATATGGGAAACAAATCCACAAAAGTTATGCATGCGTATACAGACAGACATATGGACACACAGATATTTAGGTCTCACCTGAGAGATGTAAAGGGTCACTTGTGATTTGATCACTTACCAGCATTTCTATTTCATGAAGAACATTATTCATGTGAGACTTCTGTTAACAAGCACTTAACAGATCCTTGTTAGATGAGTAAGAAGAAAATAGCCAGCCTTCATAACTTCCTTATTAATGCATAATTTGCTCTTCATAATTGCTAAAAACAATTAATTGTTATTGTTCATATTTGCATGTACATAGCTTTATATACTACAGCAACTTTTATCCAATCATCTTAAGGCATTTGCAAAGTTTAATTCAAAATCACAGTGGTAACGTGGACCAGAGATTCTGTGGGATATGAGCTCTTATGTACAGATCTCAAGATGGGAAAATGCTGATGATAAATAAGGATTTTAGTTATGAAGTAATTTAGTAAAAAATAATTAGTATTTCATATTTGTAATGACCTAATCAGGACATAAGTGATACACTAGTTCTAGTATCAATGCCCTGGATAAGCCACCATTTCTGCAGTTACTGTCAGAGGTGATCAGTGACTCCTGCTGACTGAGTCACTCTGTGAAATATTGGGTAGGTTATTTTGCAGATGTTGACCTGGTATCACTTGTTGAAACTCTTCCTGTAGTCAGAAGTAAAGCCTGCAGAAGCAAAAAGCAGTGGCCACTGAGGAAGGATATTCTCTGTGCTGTCAGAATAGTAACAGTAGCAATCATAATCAGGATATCTGAATTGGATATCATGGACCTCTTGGAGAGGGTCCAGATGAAGATGATCAGAGGGCTGGAACTCCTCTCCTACAGGGACAGACTGAGAGAGTTGGGGTTGTTCAGCCTAGAGAAGAGAAGGCTCCAGGGTCACCTAATTGCACTCTTCCAGTATCTGACAGGGGCCCACAAAAAAGCTGGAAAAGGACATTTTACAAGGGCTCGTAGTGATAGGATGAGGGGTAATGGCTTCAAACTGGAAGAAGGTAGATTCAGATTAGAAATTAGGAAGAAGTTCTTCACTGTGAGAGTGGTGAGACACTGGAACAGATTTCCCAGGGAAACTGTGGCTGCTCCATCACTGGATATATTCAAGAACAGGTTGGATGGGGCCTTGTGAAGCCTGGCCTAGAAGGAAGTGTCCCTAGTTGGAACTAAATGATCTTTAAGGTCCCTTCCAATCCAAACCATTCTATTATTCTATCAATTACTGATGTTAGAACACAAGGCTAATTCCTGATATATGAAGATGAGTAGGAACAGGGCAGGGTCTTGAGGAAAGGATTATACAAAAAAAAAAGGTGGATGTGTAGCTCCAGAGAGAGAAGAAAAGCAGCTTTTAATAAATTTGTGTACTGCACTTTAAAGGGCAGTGTATGTACCTTGGTAGCCCTCTAGCTTAAAGCATTGCACAGTCACATGTTGAAAATTCTAACCAGTGTTTAAACACCGAGGAGAAGAAACACAATCTTGTAAACAATAGACCAAAAATTTTGCCATGATAATTACTTCAATACTGTGTAAGAAATATTAGTTGTGTAACTAGTCTTAAGTCTGTATCTCACATGGATTCTCTATTGTTTACTAATATGAACTTATACTGAACCCATTTTCTCTGTGGGGATTCTAATATAGGTCTTTTTTTCACTACACAAACACCTGTTTTCATTAATTTCACTGGAAATACATGTAATCTCTTCCTTTGTTATATCCACTTCACATTGATCAATGAGTTAAAATTTTGATGAAGGAATTCTCTGGGCATCCAAGCAGATCTCTCACATTAGCTTCATTACCTTAAGAAAGCAGGCTAAAAATATATATAAACATCTTCCCAAGTATGTGAATGACCAAGTAACTTTATGTCTATAAAATAAATGTCATGTCTGGAAATAAGAAGAAATAACTGATTCCTAATTTCCTGTTTACTGTCTTTAACAGTATGTTAGGATTAGCCTATTTAACTTGGTTGCCTCTTTGCCTCTGTGTGTTTTGCTACAATTTCTACATGGGTACAGGACATGACAGAACTGTATGGCAGAACTCTGCTCCAGAATGTAAGTGGTGATCCAGTAAAACACCACAAAAGATTCTGGAGCATCACTGGGCCTTGAATTCAGTTCCTTGTAAGAAATTCAAGAATTCAACTAATGGTTCCTTTTACCACATGTTGATACTTATCAAACATGAGATAATTAAGCATCAGGGAAATGTTACTCATCTTACCTAGAAATAAATTAGTTATTTGTAGTAGCTGGAGAGCTGTACCAAGTGAGCTAAGCTATCAATTGGCTTGCAAATATGTTTTATGTTTGTCCTCCTATGGCTGCTTCTAGTGTATAAACTTTTATCTTCAGCTAAGTCATTACCTTGCTTATCTTTTATAACACTTCAATACTCCATGTAGCTAGGAAATTACTACCAAAATGTAATGATCATCATTCTACAATCTTCTCTCTTGCATTGCTAAAAAAAAAAAAAAAAAAAAAAAAAAAGTCTAGTGATGGTAGTAGCTGAAAATCCTTTGTATTGATACAGTGAGAACACCTTGATAAAGTCAAATGTGCTTGTGCCATTAGCCAAGAACAGTGAATTGGTAGAAGCATCACTGGGAAGAAGAAAATCAGATTAAATAATTAGTGTCAATTAGCTCCAGCAAAATCATTCTATAAACAATTGGTCTCTAGTGCCCTGCTTAATTATGTGAGACTTTCATTGCCTCTTATCAAGTCTGCTTTGATTTATGATAGACTCTTGAGCATCCCAGAAGTATAATTAATTATTGTCTTGTAAATAAACCTTTGGTAATTAATGGTAGTAGAAGGCAATACAGTATCTTTTAAAAAGTATTCCAGCATGGAACTATGAGTACTTGAAAACTGTTTTAGATTTCAGTGTAAAAGGTATTCACACTGCAAGTAGAAGACAAGATAGTTGTAGCTAAAGGCCAACTTGTTAGAAGCCGTCACTCTATCATTATATTAAACAACCATTCTGTGTTACTATAACCAAAGTACATTTTTGTAATCTGGCTTTAGAGTATAATATTATCTTACTTAAATTTAGTTCTCAGTCCCTTTATTAAAGAAAAATAGACCACTAACTTTTTCAGATGTAGGCAGATTTCTTCTGCAAAAGAAATACATAGCTAAAATAAAATTATATGAGAACACTTTGAAAGTTCTGGCACAGTCAGATCTTCCTAGATACAACAACCTCAGCTACTCTCAGAACTGCATGAAAACAAGTGAATAGGGGGAGAATGGAAAATCATTCCAATTGCTCAGTTAAAACATATTACATAACCTGAATTGTGCTACTTGAATTTGTAGGTGTTCCTCCTGTAAATAATTTGTTCCTATGATTCCTCTATTAGACAGCTTTGTTACACTTGGAAAAATAAATGCAGTATCCTTTGCCTTCAGTAGATTACCAGAGCTAATGCCAGCAATGGCACAGCAAATAAATAGGCACTGAAAATCATTGGCTAACAAAAGTGTGTAGAAGACTTTTTTTTAAGTCATCAGGATCAAGATAAATTTCAAAAATGCTCATAGCTGGTCCATGCTGTTCTTTACACTACTGGTGGCACTAGTAGTACCAGTGAAGGGGTATGCTGCAGGTCTTTATTGTAAAGGTACTACATACATAGTCTCACTACCACTGTACCAGTTCTATCATTGTTGGAGGTTCCAGAGTTGAACAAAGACCTTAAAGTCCTTAAAGACGTAGGAATACTGTCAGTTGACCCACAGTCCTTGCCACTGATTAACCAGATGCTGTAGCTGCCTTCCTTTCTATGTGTTCAGATTTTTCTACCACGGGGAACAGGGAAAATGTCTCTAAGGATGCATATAGGGAAGAAATGGGAGGAGGACCGTGTATTCTACAACATTTCCATTCCAGTGTGGTCTTCCACACAGCCTAGGCATGCATCTAGATACACAGCTGGACATTCCTACAATTTCAATTACAGTGTAGTGGGGTATTTGTTGGCCATTGCAACTTTCATTTACCAGCTGCCAAAACCGAGCTTGAGTCTACCATTTCTACAGATCTCCAAGTAATTGTAGGATGTTGTTATATTGCTCCTTTGTCTCATCTTTTCCATATTAAAGACCAGATTCCTCAGTCTCTTCTTGAAAGGCAAGTGGTCTGGGTCCCTGACCTTCATAACCCTCTACTGGCCCCTCTCCAGTTTCTACACATCCCTTCAGAACTTGAGAACCCAAGGATACAAATATTCCCAGTATACTGCATCAGTACAGAGAACAGTAGGATAACTTCCCTTGATTTACTGGCCTCAGTCCTTGAAATATGGCTCAGTAGAGGATTTGTCTCACTTGCAAAGAAAGCATACTTTCAGCTCACACTTAGCCTGGTATCGACTGTGATCATGAGGACCTTTTCAGCCAGGCTGGTTCTCCCCACCTACACTTCTTGCAGAACTTCATAGATTTTATGTTCTCAATCCTCAGGTTTCTCAAGGCCCCTCTGGACTGACTCTCTACTGCTTAGCATGTCAGCTATTGATAAATACCTCTGGATACAGCAGTCCAGACAAGTTTCAGTGCATTTAGCAGTCCCTTATATTAAAAGGCTGTGGGAAATGGCATGAGAACCTTACTGAAGTTAAACAACGTTGCTTCCACCACTCCTCCCCTGTTCACATAGTCATTCATTCTATCGTATCAAGTAATCAGGCTGGTCATGCATGATCCTAGTTGGCACTCCTGTGAGGGAATTCCTCTCAATGGTCTGAAAACTTCCTGGATTGCTTCCACAGTGCTACGATGCCTTCCCAGTAGATGTCTGCATAGTTGAAATCCCCTGGGAGCATGAGGGCCTGTGACAATGAGATTTCTGCTAGATGTTTGTAGAAAGCCTTGTCTACTCCATCCTTCCATCCTTCAGTTAACAGTTATGTGGAAAGCTGTAAGGATCCATCTATATGGAGATGCAGTCCTTCACTGCAGGTTGAGGTGGCTGTTCCCTCCCAAGATCGGGACCTAGTTTCTTTCATTTTGACTAATTCTGTTCAAAATCTACAGCCCAAAAGGTAGAAACACATAAAAATGAGGGAAAATCTAGACAATGAAGGGACATTTTCCTTGCATCTCTTGCATAAACATTACCAGATTGCAAGTATATTTAGACAAGCCAGAAAACCATGCAGCTGTGGAAACTGTAAATGTTATATAAAAAAGCAGAATGGTCATAAAAAAAGGTATTGGTGTAAATGCAAATGTTGAGCCAACCCAAACATGACAAAGTCTGGGAGATAACACTTCAGGTACAGGGCTGATACAAGTTCAGAACACTGGGTTATGCAGAGAGTTAAAGCAGACAGCAGGCACAATGACATGTTAAATTACCCACATGATGTATAGCTTAATGAACCCCCTTGTGTTGATCATGCTTGGCATTAATCAAGAGCCATGAACAGATTCCCTTATTTTCTCAATGCTGCTCTGATAAACTGCAATTTCATTTAACCTTGGACAGGAACTTTAATAGCTTCCACGGGACAACTGTCAATACTTTCCTGAGTATACAGTGATTAAACTGCAACACAAGATTCATGCCATGAATTTTCTTCATTTGAAATTAGAATTTTCATTTGTAACAACTATTTGCATAAAATATGCTGAAAATATGGAAATATGTAAAGCTATGCTTAATCCTTAGATAGAAATACACCAAGACAAAGGTTTTTTAAAAATAAAATAATTAACAACACATTAATTAACATATTGAGAGCTTCAAATAACCTTCTGGTTGGGAAAGAAGACAACAAAAGACAAGAATCCAAAGAAAGGTCTAACAATATGTCCTTAAATTAGCTCATTATTCATTAGATATTTGACAACACTATGCACTTCTTTAGTTTTTCTGCGATATTTAGAAGCCAAAATATTGGCAAAGATGAAGGAATGTTTTATTTCTCAACTTCAGTGGTCTCTATAGACGAGTGCACTTCTCTAAAAGTAGAGGATTGCTTCTCCCTGGAGTGAGTCTGCCTGCCTCAAAGGCACCGCAGAAGAAAGTAGTAGATCCACTCAGTCTGGGTGCCTGGAGGTTACTAGTCCAGGTCAATGTCAAAGGGGATAAAAATGAAGATGACTATGAATTCAGTGCCTTTTCTAGGCAATCTTTTCTAGCTGAGCTCTACAAACAAGTTCTTTCCCACTACCTTAATTTAAAAAATAGTTTAATTTGTTGCCACTAATGACAATGACAGAACAAATGGATTACAGGTGACTGAGAAATTTTTTACTACCAATTCAGAAATATCTTCATTACAGGTATGGACTACAATTACAGGAACAAGTAAACAACAGCTCCCCTTTATTTAACCATCATCATTTGCTTTTGTAATTTTTTTCCGTGTTTTCTTTTCTACAAAACCTAATTAATCTTAACAAGAAAAATTACATTCTACACTTTCTCAGACTGTGCTGGCACCAGTGAAAAGCACTTCTGACAGTACTGGTAACAACCTATCTGCACTAGCTAAACTGAACTGGTGTTGACTGCTGTGGGAGATTCCACAGCAATTGCCCTCCACAAAATGATTTGGCAGAGCAGTAACACCCTGAATATCCCACAATCTCAATAGTTCCCTTGTCTGAGTGTGAAACTTATCTCCCAGAGAGGATCTGCATGGCCTGAGACTTCCAGAAACTCCTCTTAAATTTCACCATTAAGGCAAAATTCCTCACAGAAGACAAAATACAGATATGATTTTATTAAGACCTATTTGTGGTTGATTGACTGATTGAAGGATCCTGGTAACAGATGAAACCTAGCTGTTCTAATTCCTCTGAGATCCCAGAGACTTATGGCATGACACTAGTGAGAAATTAAGCTCTTATTCTCTCTCTAATGACATATCATTGTGTTTGAGTCTGGTTGTGCCAGGTGCTAAACAATTGTACACACAAAATAAGAAGTGGGTAGGAAGTGAACCAGAGACAGAGAATGACTTTAACAAGATTATGCACAGGCTAAGATTAGAGATGGAAAGAGAAACCAGGAATAGGGTGAACAGGGCCAACATAAGCACATAATTTAGGAGCAGGTATTCCAAAACTGCGTGTAAGGGAAAGTAAGGTTTCAAAAACCTCCAGAAGAGGGTCATATCTGTCAGGCTAAAATGCTGTCTTGGAGAATTCCCATTTGTACAAGCTGCTTCATTTGCAGACGGGAATACAAAAATCCTTCAGCAAGAAAGAAAAGTAAAAAGATCCTTCTTATCAAAGACAGAGCAAAACTAGAGTGTAAAGCAGCACTGGAAACAGGTTGATAGGATTGATGCCTAGAATGTGTACAAGTGTTCAAGTACTTGTCCTGATTCAAGCAGGATATAGACAGACTGAATCCCAGCTCAGACTCTTCAAACAGCATTAAATCACCAGCAATTCTGGTGCTAACACATAGCCCCCAGTACCAAAGAATAATTTGTTGTTATCAAACTAGTGATACACCTATGAAGTGGCAGTTACTACTGATGACTGAATCAAATGAATCAAATACTTATTTAATATCTCATCAGGTCTTCACCACAAAATGGACTGTAGCTCAGCAGGGCCTGGAAACTCCTGGCCAGTTACAAGAAGTCTGATGCAACCCATTAAGTGCTCAGGAACTGATCTGAGCTCCCCATTAGCAAGCAGGTAAAGTTAACACACCAAAGGAACTTAATATGAGGTAGTAACAGACAAGTCTGTTCATAAGAAAGGTAGTTGGTTTTGTAAATGTGAACAAAGAATTTTTGTTCTCCTTATCTTGAGATTCACCTCATGTAGTATATCCATGATTAAAAAAATCTTAACTCAGCTACAGGCACTGGAGTCTATTGCAAAGGATCAAATAGTCTGCACAAAAATTGCTTTATCATTTCCACTGCTCATTTCTCAAGGTATGTCTACACTGAAGACTGAAACATGAGGCAGGGCTAACAGAGCTGGCTTGGGTACCACTGACAATGCAACCACATCTCCAAAATGTAGTCTTCAGCACAGTCATAGCCTCCAAGCATAGATCTAAGTATTTTTTACTTAGTTAAAGGCTTTGCTTGGTCTGGCAGTAGCTCAGATTTCTGCTTTCAGAATTCACAATATCTCTAGGAAATTAACAGCTTATCTGTGGTGTATTGTTTTGGGGCCAGCATAAATCTTTTGTACTAGATGAAGAAATGAAGTTCTGTCAATCTCACACATAACTAGGTCACACACTCTGGAGTGAGTCATGACCGAAGCTTAAACTGCATACTGTGTTAAGGAAGTCAGGGCTGGGGAAAAGGATGTGGTTCTCTTACTGCAGACTACCATACTGAGATGCCTTATCTCTACTGAAGCTGCCCTAAATGGATGAAGAAAAAGATACTTCTGTAGCTGCTGGAAGGCACAGAGGAAGCTGATCATATGCCAGCTTTTTTCCTGTTTTTTTTTTTTTTTTTTCTCCACAGATCCTCTATGAGTTATGTTTAAAGTTTACCCCTCCCACAAAGAAAAAGTAGTGGTAATTTGATTCTGTATTCTCTACGTTGAAAAAAAGAGCGGTCTGTGAATAACTAGAGACTTGTTATTCTTTTTGAAGGATTGTAATGGTCTGGACACCACTTAATATAAATTTAGAGACACAGCTGAAAGAATGTCTTGTGCTTGCACTTGGACATGAATCACAGATTCTCAGCCAAGACAGTTACGATCATGTACTCTGCCTCCCAGCATAACACACACTACAGGAGTCCTCCCAACAATTTCTGCCTCTAGCCACAGCTGGTGGTAAAACTGCAATGTACCTTCAGAAAAACATGCAGGTTTGATTTAACATATATAAAATTGATTGCATCATCTGGCAGTCTTTTCCAATGGTTAACTGCTCTCTCTCCTCAAAAGTTTCCAGTTTGAAAACTGCTGACTTTGACTTCTGCCATTGAATCAAGTTATATGTGGCTTTTTCTTCTTCTTTTTATTAAAACAAAACAAAACAAAAAAACAAACAAACAAACAAAAAAAAAAAAACACAAAAAAAAAAAACCACCAACCCTTCTTGTTTCTTTATCTTTTAAATAACTAAGTAGATTAAGTTCCTTCAGGCTGTCACTGTAAGGACTGCTTTCCAAGCTTCCAATCATTCCTGCAGTTTTCTTCTGAACCTGCTCCAGTTTTCCATCATCCCTTTAAAAAGTTAATATCTTAATGGGACACAGCATTCCTGTAGCAATGCTGATGTGCAGATGCTATTTGTTAGTGATAACCAAATCTCAGGTACCTCTTTAAATCAAAGAACATATATCTAATCTAAGAGAAACATGCATGTGAAGCTGACTTAGAAAGAGTTTCTTTTAATTATTACTAAAGAAATCTTTTTACTGGTAATTTAGCAGCCCGTCACAGTACAGTAAAGCCAGAAATAAATATGTGAAAGTTTTAATTTAAAAAGAACAGCATGCAGCTTGAAGGCTGATTTAACAGATACTGCCAAGTTCAATCACCTGATGTTAAGTTGGAAAACATTTCCTTGGTGCCGTGAGAAAACACTGTTGGCTACAAAACTAGGGCAGAACTAATGCTGTTAGCTTTTCTATATACTGAACAAAGTAAGTCTCCTGGTCCCTAACCTATACCATATTTGACAAATCAAGATGGAAAATTAAGCCAAAAGACCAAACAATGAGCAGGAAAACTTTCATGGCTTATATCAGCATGATTCACTGCAAACTCCAGTTTAATAAAGGCAAGAGACCCACAGTTAAGCTGAATGTCATCTGAATGAGCTACCTTTAAATAAGAAGGGGCTTTTTAATTTTCTTTTTCAAACTGCAGTTATATTCTATATCCCATGATAAATCTAAGGATCTAGAATACATGCTGGATGTGGTAGCTGTGAGGCTATAGGAATATGTTTCTTGTCATACAGATAATGACTCCTTTGGGACAGATTTTCTGATGTTTGGCTTTGCCCAAGTCTTCCAATTGATGTGGCAGAGATTATAGATTCAAAATCCCTGCTTTATTTTGCCCCATCTTCTTCTAAAAGCTTCCTGTAAAGAAGCTGCCTACTGGTCATGAGTAGGCAAGTGGGAGTGTACACTGACCCTTTTGCTTTTTCTATGGAGTCTCCATAGCCATCAATCCTTTACTCCAGATGGAGGGAACTGGTGGGGAGCACTGAGAGAAGTGGTGGGGAATTTGCATCCAGAATGGTCTTGTTTGCTCCTAAGCAATAATTTGTCAGAGACCTCACTAACAGGGAACTCCCCCTTCCCACCACAGTTGATAAAAGAGGTACAGCACATACGTCCTGACACTCAAGCGTGTATACCTGCATATGGTAAAGTCAAATTCAGTACTGAAATAAGCTGGTTTCCTGACATCAGTATCTATTCAGCTGTATTTGAGAGGAATTTCCAATAGGTTAGCACGCTGTTTGTTTTGCCGTGCTAACGCTATTACTAGCTTTACTTTTATGTAAATAGTGAACCTAAGTGTATGACTGGTAGATAAAGGTTTTGATTTATGGAATTATGTCAGCCAAGGTTTAGAATTACATTTATGCTCAGTTCATTTGTGCTGTTCCAGAGTAGCAGCAGCACAAGTATAAACTATGTAGTTACACAAAACTCTGGTGCAAAATTGAGGAGAAAGATCAAAATGCTTTAAAGAAAAAAAGTGAAACAAGATTTTATCTATTTAGGTATGCTAGCACTGTGTCTTATTACCAGTCAAAAGCCATTGACTAACAGGAATATTAAGGTAAACTATTACTGAAAATGAAAACAGAATCTGCAATCTAGTCAACAGATGCAAATTACTAAGTCATTTTTGCAAGCAGATGTTTGGAATAGATTTTTACAGAAGACATATTTAAGTGTATAAGCTGAAATTACTTAAATCAGTCTGTTTGAGGTTTAGCATCTTCTGCAGATCAGGTATTTTGATGGCTGAAGTATTGGTAATATACATTTATATAGCACCAGTGATCTGGAAGAACCAGACCTCAAGGCAATTTAAAGACTGTGGGTCTGAACATATCCCTGAGGCCTCTGATGTGAATGGATAACACATACAGATAATAGAGAGAGAGCTGGCACAGTTTGTGCTTTCCTGCTGATTCTAGCCGGAGCAAGATCCCACTGCAGGTAATCTATGCAAAATACACCTACCTGCAGAAGCAGGCAAGAGGATGAAGGCCTTGTATTAAAAACTGAAGCTCTGCTTGAACCAGAATCTCCATCCCATGGGGAAGGGAAGGGAAGGGAAGGGAAGGGAAG